>JAQFYC010003671.1:0-19894 GCA_034694165.1 Tomocerus mixtus
TAATTGCGAATTGCCAATATAACTATAAAACACCTTTCCAATACACCTTTAATTAGCAAATGTTGCAATTAATTGGCCTGCATGTTAACACCTTATCTTCTGTACCATAAATTGTTTAGTGTCAATAACAGTGCATTAATTTCCTTTCGCAAATGCGTCACTAAAGGGTCAAATAACAATTTGTTTGTGAAATCATCCTTCATGAAATATCACTGTGGAAGAGACACAGATAAATGCAAACAGTTATTTAAATGATACGATAGCCTCCTTAATAAATGCGTATGCAAATGCATCTGTGCTATGCATTGTAGTGTAATTTGTATACGTTTCTTTAAGTTTACTAACATTTTATAGTACATACCTATATAACAAATACGTATAAGCAAACAAAACACGATATAACTAAATTAAATGTGATCCAGTCGGAAGAAAAAGCCTACATAAAGATAATAATTAAGAGGCTACCGGTATTCTAATCTAATCTAAATAGTTAATAGATACCTTGTATATTTTCAGGTGTTTAATTAACTGATTTCTTATGGTTAGTTAATGCAATAATAACTGAACTTGTAAAACTGAACCACACACGGCATACTACCCCTGTCAGATAAAATCTTTACCTCCGGCTATCAAAATAAATGTGAATGTCATATGCCAGGTATACGTATGAAATGTACTAATAGGATAATCATTTGCATACAACAATACAAATTATACTGAACTAAGATAACTAGGTAAATATAATATGAAGCAAGTTACTTAATATTTACCTACTACCCTTTATAATTTACTATTTTGCTTACTAACAAGTTACATTTATTTTTTACAGACATGATAATGTGTAATTTCTCAGGTGCAAAGATTAATTAGCACCTCGGTCTCTATACTCAAGTCCAACTGTACAATCGTGATATTCATATTAAACAGGCACTATGCATTTTGATAGTATGATAGATTCGCTTATTATAAGTAATACAGTATATGTGGTGCCTTCAATAACATTGTTATCTAAATTATAAGTAAATTTATACAAAATAACTACTGGTCGATATCATTGAGATAATTACTTACAAAGGATGAGATCATAACTGTAAATAAATATGGTACAAATGCCTACCTATGTAAATCAGATTACATTTTACAATCTTACATACTTAAGGATATTAACTCGAACTGATAATATGTGAGTACATTTTAATTATTATAAGACAACTCAATTAAGGAACTAAGGAATATTTATGCCTTATTTAATTCACAGGAGCAAAAAATGTTAGCTAATTCCATGCACTTGAGGAATTTTGAATAAAGGTCTGCATATTACTGAGAAATCTGTAATTTCCTATAAACTGTTTTAAATAGCTATTATAATTAGGGAATTTGCCAAAATCAGAAAACCTACTACTCGGATGAACAATACTCTAATTTGCATTTCTCCTTATTTTATCTTCCTACCTGCGCTTCCTTATATTGTTTGCTTACTCTTTTTATATTTGAGCATTTGGCAGTATTATTGACTTCATTTTTCGCCACATTCTATAACCCTGACTGTGTGCTGAAACTATTATTGTACAATTTAAAATGCCGAATTTTTTTACGTACAGCAGATTTGGATCCAACAAGGAAAATCGTTCTGACATCATCAATTCTGAGTCGCTTCGGTTTTCCTAATGGGTTGTCACTAGCTGCCTTTCGTTCTGCTGCAGCGTCCCATAGATTCTTACCGCTATAGAACACCAATGTAAAAATATATTATGCTCTATTACTTCTTCATCAGGAAAATAGCCCACCTAAATGGATAACTTGTGTACTAAACTAATTTGTTTACTATGTAATTTACTTACGTGAATGTTAACTCTTCAATGAAATCAGTTTCTTTCGGCTTCTCCTTGGAATTCGCTTCGACGGTGGACGAGGACATGGTGACAGTAGTTTTATTTTTTATTCTTATGGGCTCTTGTTGTTCTGTTGACCAACTGACCACCGGAAATGACAAACTGCAACTAATATGGTCAATGGTCTTTCTGAATTCTTTGGTTTTGGTTGCACTCTGCTCTGAAAGCATGAAAACCAATAAATTATTACGAAATACCAAGAATCCATAATGTTTTCCTTACATTTATCTACACCCTATGCTTATGAAATCCTACAGCATAGTCAAAAGAAATGCAACACTGAAAAATAGTCTTTAATCATTTTAGTATACTACATATACAGACTATTGCCGCAAAATAAAGAAAAATTAACACGCCAAAAGTATAGAAACTCGACCATGCAATTTATTGTGCCCGATTTAACAGTAAGGACTATTACGCAAGAATGAAGAATTATAAGGAAGAATATGAGTTATAAATACTATAATCTAAAGAAAATGCACCCTATATAATAAACTGTGTAGCTAATCTAGTCCTAATCTAACATGGATTTAGTTTAAATTGTGTGCTAAGTATAAAATTGACAGTTTTCAAGATAAAATCCCTTATACTGAATTTTTGACAGAAATTCAATTTAAACCTATTTTCTGTTTATGGTTTACATTGCATTTGTAGGGTAAGATGAAGATGACAATGCAGTGATACAATAAAATGAGAAAAAAGAAGTGACAAGAACAGGGGCCTTAAATTGAATTGAACTGAGATGTAAGAATGTAGTAGCAAAGGTACTTTGTACCTTTACCTTCTCTATGACATGAACTGGATACAAGGTGTAATGCCAAATAAAGATCTTATTCTACTTTACTTACGTAGCATGGAAAAAAAGTTTCAAGATTTGTCTTTACCGTGGCGTGACAGCTGCAGAAGTACTACAGATGCAGATAGAGTTCTTACAGTAATGTGATGGTTGTGTGTGATTGAAGTTAGCAGGAACAGAAATCTTTTGGGTTAAGCTAAAAAATGTTTTTGCAGTGTCTCTAAATCCCTATCCTGTTAAGGAAAGTTTTGCTTTGCATTTTGCATACAAGATACATAGATTTCCCAAGAAAACACAAACCACGAAATAAAACTGTATACAAAATAGAACTAACTCAATTTAACATTAACAAATAAAATAGGAAAGGACAGGACACACTAGCTACTACTCTAGCACCTTACCTTACAATACGATAATATAAGTCATGCCAAAGTCAGTATGTCCACTTATACAGATCTGTATCTATGTTAGGTAAGTTAAGTCAAAACAGAAACTCAATTATTTCATGGGTCCTTGTGTTCAATTTAACTCCAGATAGTAAAACTGAGCTACGACTTGCCTGACACTGAGGATGAGACTACAGATAGATACTCTAGTGTTTCTAACTAACTTGTAACTTTATGTACATACATTTATTTAGTTTATGTAAGTATAGTATAGAATAGAAAAGAAGGGAGAGTCTTCCTTAGGTACTTACAGCACAGAACACAGATACTCAACTCTAGATTTGTTTTGTCTGATTGCTCAAGTAGGTGAACTGAACTCCTCGTCGTCTACGTCGGTTTCGTTTCTATCTTTGAGACGAGAGGATGAGATGAGCTTCTCTCTGGTTTCGTTTCCTTCTGCGTCTTCTTTCAATCTCTACTGTAAACTGTACAGATAGTATATGTGTAGCTTTTGTTTTATTTTGTCTTTTTTCTTTTCACTTTGACTTTAAGTAGGTAACTTAACTTCTTTAGCGTTTTAAATTAAATAGCGAAGCTTTATAAGCTAGTGCGGTTTGGTTTGGTTGATTTTAGATGTGCAGACGTTTTTGTTATGCTTCTTCAAGACCGTAACCGAAGCAAATGAGTTGGATTTTGTATTCAGTTTTTGTTTACGATGGGAATCAATGGGCTATGGCAGTCCACGTCCACGCAACAAAGTAGTTATGGTGACCGAGTGTGTAAACAAAGCAAACTCCTTGCATGTCCGCTGCTCCAGTTTCCAGTTTTGTCAATAAGTGCAGTTTCTTTTCGTATGTCTGTGGATCTTAAATCCGCATATAGCTTAGCACACAAAAATAGTTTACAGTGGAATGATTTACCTAAGTATACAAAGAATGTAGCTTTACTAGGAACTTAAGAAATTTATCGTTAGAATTTGGTTAGCTTCAGCTGACTTAGGCTTAACTGCCATTTTTAGAATGGTTGCTAACTTAGCATAGCATAATGCTAAGAATTAAGAACTTAAGACTTCAATAAGCACCTTTCAGTAATTGGAGTTGTAGTTCTAGTATAATGTATTCCTGTACGTATGCCTTCTTAAAATGCACTACAGTATATCTTTTTAGACCCGAAACTTGCGGGAATTGTTCTATAGATTGTTTAAGATGTTTCTGTCAGTATACTTTCCCTACCAAAGATATTACACATAAAGAAAGGGTCTCGTATGTAAAAATACATAGTATGTAGTATATGTAATGTTTATGTGAAGTTACTATTGTGACACCCAACACTACATACACTATTATGAAGCTTTTCTCGAAATAAAGTTTAATCATTATAATATGTAAGGTAATACTAAAAATAGTACCACAATGTACAGTAATTGCATCCGTGCCGTGACGCGATAAAAAACTATATTTGATAATAGAATGCCCATACCATACCGTTGTGTTTTACACAACGTGCACTTAGGTATGTGTGGAAATAGACATTCAAAATGAGATTATCTGTGATACAACAAATTGTACTTAAAAATGTAATCAGAATGAAGTGGTAATATGTATTGTATGGAGGTCTCTATACTTTTTCTGTCTATACGTGTACCAGTGCAGCTTTACAGGTAGATTTTAGCCCTCTATGCGTATTAAGCATGTATAAAAATACAGAATTGTTAAAGTTACAGTTTCCCTGCCCAAATCAGAGATCACAATGAAATTGCAGCTGAAGGAAACAGATTGCTTTGTATTGTATGTATGTACTGTACCATACATACGTAACTCTAAAGCGGGACTAACATTCTTTCTGATCGTGAGTTTAACGTTCACTATAGCATTCCTAGGTTAACAAAAGCTGTTGCGTTGGGCTAAACTAATTTGTGTGCTAGATAATATGCAACTCTGCCTATGGATGTACATATAATAGGAAACACAAGCACATCATAATAAGTATAGCAATCAGAAATGCAATTACTTTATAGTAGAATGAGACAAAAGGACTAATAATAATAGATGATTACCGAAATGTGTCGCTGTATATGTACTATGTACTAAACTATATAAGGATACATAACTTTTTAATGTATGCAAACTATGGAACACAATAGAAGACCAGAAAGGATAATAATTCTTCCAATGTTTTCACCACTGCCACAACATTGACCTGTATTAATGCATAATTGATGAATGGTACACCGAAGGTAATGCAAATGACACTGCACTACACTGTATTGCAAACTGCAATATTTTCTATTCTACTGCCCTAAAGAATAAGTACATAATAATTAAGAGTATGTATGTATAATGTATGTATATAGTAGGTAGTAGGCAGTAGGTACTAAATGTATTGTTCCCTGTACTAGTCTTACTTACATGACATAACAATAGCGCACAATTGAGAACACCCGGCTCTTGCTCGACAATTCGTTAACAAACTTGACAAAATAATTCGGAGTGAAATGTGGAGAAGGGAATTCCGTTCCTTTCACCGTTCCCCATGCACTTCCCCCACTGTTGTATGTACTGATGTGATATTAAATAATATTGTTCTTGGTAAAGTACTATTTAATGTAACGTGTAAAAGTTAGTGATAGTGATACAATAGTTTATAGGTTAGGAGCATTGAGACTGTGACTCAGAGTACAACTGCACTACAGACACAAACTGCAAGTGAACTCAAACTCCATTCCACCGAGGAACTGAACTGAACTAAATAAACTTGCAGTAATTATTATTATTGTAATATACAATCGCGACTGTCTTTTCTACTTGCATTAACGTGAAACATATTTAGCTTTGTACCTAAACCGCTGTTTCTGCATACAGCGTGGCACATAACCATGTTGTTTGTGGTTCTCACTCTTCGAGTGCAAATAAGGCAAAAATTGTAGAGTTATGCCTTTCATAAAAAAGGGTTCTACAGGGAGAATCTCTAGAAAAGTCATAAAATTAACAAGATTTACTGCTTAATCAACTTTACTTTGAGTTATTCTTTTAAACAGTTTGTAATTGTTGCCTTTATTTTAAAAATGAGTTTTCAAAACATCGAAGAAGAGAATTTCACAAATTCTTTCGAAAAGTTTGACTTTTTCGGGAAACCTATCCAAAATAAGTAAATAGTAATAAATAAGTTAGTCCTCCAAAAAAAACCCTGTTCTACATAAATATATAATTAATTGAATTGGAAACTTAAGTAAAGCAAAACGATTCAACAAATGAACTTTTCTAGGGTTATCTCAAAACCACTGGAACTGGAAGTATAAGCAAAGAAATGTGACAGTCGACAGTGTTACGTGACACCCTGTAGAATGTATATGAATAGTTTGCCAAGCCAGGCCAGAATAATATGTACACATTTGTGTAGGTTGTATAATTTTGTATTTAGAGTGTAGGCTCGGCTGCTGGTTTTGTAAAAGCTTATTTTTAGTCGTGATCCTCTTGCACTGTACTATATAGTAGTTATTAGATGAAACGTAGCATGACATGACTTTCGGCTTCCTTCACTTGGCTTATTTGGTGGCACATAAAATATCTCGTTGCGAATTTGAACGGACTAAGCGACATGACAAATCCATTTCTGCTGCCGAGTCAGCGAGCAGTTAAGTGAGGCTTCTTTTGCAAACGGCGGAAACTAATGCAACTGGTAACATAATGTGCAGAGAAATGGACCCGCAAAGAATAGAGAATGGTTCTTGTACCTACAAACTATGAAACACTCTGATGTTTTTCAGTTCAGTCCAGTCCAGCTCCAGCCATTAGCAAATAAGAATGAACCACACGACATGGACATGGAGATAGAGACAGAAAGGAAGAGGAACACATTAGATTGCAATTGCAATCCTTTCATGACACGACATCGCATTTACTTACTTCAGATTACATACTTTAACTTCATTATTTGTATTACACCCTCGTTGCCCGTTGGTCATCCTTCACTTCACTTTACATGGTTATACGTTCTACTAATAAATGTGGATGTGGAGTGGAGTCTTACTTATTATATAGGTTAGGTTGAAGCTAAGGAAGTAAGAAGAATCTAAGATTTAACTTATATTCCTATACATATTACTGGAGACATGATTTCTACTCGCTGCTCTGCTCTGTGTACGCATTTACAGTGCGTATTTTATCATTTGCTTGGAAACTGGAACGCAACGGAAGGAAGTGCGGTAATGGTACAATGAAAGAGATTAAGTTCCTCAGCAGATGCATTCTGCTAACAATAAATTATAAGTACAAATATTTCGTCTTACTTAGAATGTAGCCTGTACTTTGAATATTTTATGTAACATTTTTATTTCATTTGGCAATACAATACCAAAATATTATAAACAATCGTAATTGTATTTTACATGCATGCTAAGAAAAACGTCTTATTGTACTTTAGCTATTCATAAACATCAACATCATTGCTACAACTAGCATTTAGATAGGCATATACATATAGGTATAACATTTATGTAACCTATATTTACATTCTTATAGTAATTTATAAGCATTTTTGGAGTTTTCTATGAAATAAGAGTAGTGAACCATTGTTACAAGTACTTGCATACATTTGCAACCTAAACTGCCAGTTACTATTTACAATCTACTAAAATTATCAAAACAAATAAGGTTTTCGTTTTCATTAGTCACGTTTTACTGAAGAAAATAAAATGAACTTGTAGGCTTTGCTGACTACGTAATATTAAGACTAGAATATTATATAAAGTGTACCTATAATCCTTCTCATTTTATTTTTACCACGTAATATTATTTCATTTCTGTGACTGGTTGATAGGTAGTCTGACACTGGTCAAAAATAGGTACGTAAATATTTACATAGTAATATTTCATGTTATTGTATTAGACCAGCAAAATAATTTAGCACTTTTTTATTTTGGATTACTATTAAATACTTTATAATTATTGATGGATCTGAAATAAGAATTCAATGTAATATCTGTGTGTTTGCTTATACTTATTACATTTGAGATAAAGCAATATTATTTCTAATTAGGTAACTGTACATTTTAACTAATATTTTTAATTTTCAACAACCAGTGAAAAGTATCAGTCAACAAAGGCTTATTTCCCTTTTCCATTTCCAGCACACTAATTATTAAACAGGTTACAAAGCTAATATAAGTATCTCTAAGTAACAGTAACCTTCTATGTGAAGGTGTAGGTGTAGCAATGCACAACTTATGTTTAGTAGTCTATGTACTTTTGTATACCTATAGAATATTCAATCCTTTTGTATGGGTGACAAGTAGTATAAATGCACCAAAGCTCCACCTTATTCAATTTCCTCCAGGAAAAAAAGATTGTTGCTGCGATTGAGAACTTTCCCCAATTTGAGGTGCATGTCCTTGTGAATATGGCAAACTTTGAATATAATCCGGTGGGAGATTGCTAAACTCGGAAGAATTTCCATGAGGCTGCTCGATGTTTATTCCAGAGAGATTAGGATGTTGAGCTTGTGGTGGTGTATGCGGATGTGGGTAATGTCCCATTGAAGGAGGGCACATGTAAGAATTCGGATAAGGTGAGTAATGCATAGCTGGAGGATGCGGATGAGGTTGCTGTAATTGATGAGACTGCTCGTATGAATTCATTTGTCCTGGAATCGGTCCACCATAACTATTGCATCCAGGACCGAGCATGGGATTACTAAACTCCAAAATGGATTGTAAATACTTTATGTAGCGAATTGACCATCTTAGGGATTCTATTTTTGATAATTTCTTTCCCGGAGGCTTGGAATACGGGAGCCGTTGTCGTAAGGCTTCAAAAGCTCGATTCATATCCCTCATTCTTGTTCGTTCGCGGTCACATGCTGATTTCTTGTAATCTGTAAGAACAAACCGAATAAATATTTTCAGGTAAATTAATCAACTTACATTTAAATGAATTTTCCAAGTAATTATGTATTCATTTTCATTTTTGTAACTTACAACCTTTTTCCGTTTGGCTTGTCGCCCGCCAATGCCTAGGATTCGGGAGCCTTTCGATGTCCACCGCGGAGTATCCCTCTGGACAATACATTTCATGACTATGATTTTCAGAATCCATCTGCCCATGACTAGATAGGATTTGGTTTTGATTTGGCATCATGTTCTGGTATAAATATTCCTCTGGAGGAGCTCGGATTACTGTAGGCATGGAATGCATTGATTGCAATGGCAAATTAGCGAAAACTCCAGGAGAATTTGCTAACATTTCTGGATGCATAATATTAATAGCATTATCAATTGCCCTTTTGGAAGTTGTGGCATCCAAATTTTCTAAAGATTCTCCATGAATAGGTTCTGACTGCTGATCTTGACTAGAATGTTCAAAATTCTGGATAATTATTGACTGTCTCATTGGGGGTAACAAATCTCCAACAAGGGAACTATCTTCAAGTTTTTCTTCTTTGATATTGAAAGGACTAGAATACGACTGGATCTGGATAGGACGATTTCGAGGATAATAATTTCTTTCCATTAACTGCAATTCCGAAACATTTTGTTTCACATTTACTGGTGGAATGGAAATTCTGTTATTATGACTCATTTCCAAAGAATTATTCCCACTTTCTTCGGATTTTCCAACCACTACTTCAGCAGGCGTGATTTCTTCCAAAATAGGCATGCTTTCGTGACAATCTTGTTCTTTGGGTAAATTACCTGTGCTCAATGCACTATTTTCTACGTTACTTTGCTTTAAATGCGAAAGGTAGTGTTTTGTTTGGGTTTGAGAAAGAATTGGGATTTGTATTTTTAAAACTGGATAATCTTTACTAGAATTTTTTTCGGAAGAGTTTTCCATTTTGTCTCCGGTTACACTTTGAGTTTCTTGCTCTTGACTTTGTCTCACTTCAGATTTTCGAGGAACATTAACCTGTATTAAAGTAGAGTCAGTGGAATCACCACAAACTTCGGGTTCTTTTGCATTATTCACACCCACACCAAACGTGGACATTATTACAATATTCAAGAAATGTGAATTTTCTACTCAATTTTTAATGTTAAATAAAATACCTACTTGCTAAATGTATACAATCAAATTAATGTTTGAAAATGAATTAAAGAATTGTTAGTTTATTTCTAAAATACTATGAGTGTAGTTTGGCTAGTAAGTAGGTGAACTACTAATAAAGAAAAGACGACTTCAATATGGAATTTTTGTTCTGGAATATCATTGGGGTTGGGTTTAGAAATGGGACTATCCAAAACAGAGAGGAGTATGGGAACAGTCTGTAAAACAGGGTTCAAATTAAATGGAGTGTTCCAGCATTGTACAAATATGTAAGTATTCAATACATGTTGATTAACTTTAACTAGAATGCAGTACTGTACATAGATAATACAAATGAGATGAAGAAAATAATATGGAGGCAGTGGCACACGCTCGGCTGCCAATAGAAATGATCTGATCATCTCATTATTAGTATAGATTTGTCATATCTCACATCTGCATCTTCTGGATAAGGCGATATACATAGATACTGATCTACATATTATTAAAAATGGTAAGCGATGAGGATTAGACGAGTCAATAAGCTGATTACATTCATAGGTATTGTCGCTATATTATGATGCAGTAGTCCAGTCCAGAAGAATTGTCATCACTTTTAATTTACATACGAGAACAAAATGTATGTACGCTACGTACCTTTATATACTACATCTAACACCTAATAGAATAGAGCATTATATTTTTATGCGTACTACGAAGATGTTCTCTACTTAAAAACGTACCTTTACCTATATATACCAATTCTTACACCTAATAGAGCATTACAAATATATTTTTATGCGTATTAGGAGAATGTTATCCACTTAAAATTCAGTCCACATAGATGCAATTCAATTCAGGGTACAAATAATACATTTAGAACAACCCTTTAAAGAACATTTTTTATCAGTTAACTGCATAAGTAAGTACATAATATGGCTTGTTAGACGAAAGGGTTGTTATTCTCATCCTTTTGAATACGTACACTACATGATGTACAAAGCAGTAACATGTATAGTCTGCTTATACTAAAGAACATAAACAAACACTAAAGTAAACCGCAACAGATCCCCTGTACAATTGTATCGAGAACGATGAACCTGTATCCATATTTTCCTGTATTCCCTAATATCTTTTAAGTACCGGACTGATACCGAAGTAATGAATGCAAGTGTGGCTCGCAGGTGTTATGCTAATTTAGAGATTATCCCCATCTACTACAGATGATGCGCTACACCGAATATTTCAAGTAATAAACGAATACAACTTGTAGTACGAAAAAGCTAATTAGATTCACGGTACGGTAAGATCAATTTCAATTTACGTAAAGTAATATTGAGCCAAAAACACTTTCTAAACTTAAAACTTTACCAAATGTGTAGCTATATTTTAGCCCTCTGTAGCAACCTTTCTTTAATAAGTATTTAGTTAAAAGAATTTACAATACTAATTGTGGTTCTAAAGAAATGAGATATTCAGTCAATCCTGTATAAACACATTTATTTTGTGGTTAGAATTGTACAATACTAAGTGTTTATTAAGTTTTTACATACACGTTTTTATAAATGCGTTGAACATTTGTAATCTAAATACACGTTTTCTCATCAACCAGCCATTCTTTATGTGTGGATCAGTTGCATATTGTTTTTGGTAAATACAATAACGGAATATTAAATGTGAACTGAACAATTGGGAAATGATCACCAGCAATATCAACATTTAATTGAGATGTATGTACTTCCGCTAAGCACTTCTGAATTTGTCTTTGTGGCGAAGCAAATAAGCAGCCATGTATTCAATAGGATCTGGAGGACGCTCTTTGCATAGGGCAACCAATCCTTGCATGACAATTGGGATCACTGTTTTTTCAAGGTAGTTACGTGTTGGCAAACTTTGCAAATCCATCTGTGTCAATCGTCGAGGATTGTCCAGCTCTTTCCCAATTATATTCTATGAAGATAAAATTTAGGTTTGTAGAAAAGTAATGCGATCACCTGAGAAAACTAATTTTTCATTAATTACCCAATTTTCCTTAATCTCACCTGTATTTGAGATGGGAGTGCTATGCCATTGCCTTCCGTCACACTGCCGACAACTTTTACCATCGGGGGATTGCGTGCAGACGTAAAAGAATTGTCTCCAGATTCAACATTCATAAAACTTGGAAGAGGTCTGATGGACGAGTGGGTTGACATTTCCTCTTCATCAGATACGGCGGCAATCCTTTCCTCACCTTCCTCCTCCAAGTAGTGGGATTGGGAATATTCACTCATTTTAACTTCCTGGTTTGCTTTGACTGCAATTTCTTCGTAATATTTCCAGTTATTTCTATAAATAACTAGCGAAAGCGGCTCAAATGTGCCCGAAGAAAGTTACACAAGCTAAAGTGAACACAGAATGTTTACATGGATCATACATAAGTGACGCAAAGCAATACTATAGTATCTATATTAGTAGTGATGTTTGTATGACAACGTTAATTTACACAGTAACTTGCATTTGTAACATTAAAAAATTGCATTATGTAAACTTTTTATGAGTTTTTACTCTATAAAAAATGAATTATGGGGGTTGTGGTAAAAGTTAAATACTGATATCTTGCCCAATTAATTTTCTTCGTCATATTTAGGATGAACTATGAACTTTGTCTCACAATAAATAAAATCATTTGTGGTTTGAGCAGGTCAGTTTTATTATTATTGCATGCCAACAGCGAAACGAACTATGGAATACCTTTAATTAATTGCGTAACTAATTTTCTGCTCTACAGTAAAACACTTGCCTTTCCTCATAATTCATATACAATTGGCAAGCTTATCATTTTCAAGCACACTTTACAAGAATTTTGGGCCTAGCCCCGCTTGACTCCTGTACATTTACATAGTAATAGTATATAAATACAATTGGGAAGATTGGGACATTTATAAGTATTAAATGTATTCCAAATTATTTCTACAGCATACAGTAGTTTTGCAGTTTGTTTTGTTCATCTTATATAATATTGCTACAAATTCCGATTTACAATTTACAGTTACATTTTTCTTGTATGTAGAATACAAACATGTAAACGTTCTAGTCTAGTAGATAAATAAATGTGTCACTATTATTTGTATTATAATTATTTTGCTGTACAACAGCACCATGATCGTAGCATCGCATCGCATTTACAACAACACACAACGTAAGTACAACTTTAGGATAACAAAAACGCGTGCACACACCACAAGAACGAACTTGGAATGAAATTATTAATTTAAATTATGACAGAATGACAATTATACACTAGAAATTATTTTTGGCATGTGCTAGTACATAGTTTTCAACGAATATATTAAATAGATCTGTTAATTTCAGCGAGTTCTTTCTAAGTAAGGGGCTAACATCTTGCCACAGATAACAATAGATAAATAGGTATCTTAGACTATATAGGACAACGCAACACTATTGAATATATAATTATTAGGTCTTGCTTACATATATTTTCCAGTAAGTTGACCTTACATGAAGCACTTGTACTATTAAAATATTTTTCGGAGTGTACAAGTGCAATTAAATATTAAGTTCCGTGAGTACGTGAATACGGGAAGGAAAATCATACATAACCTAACGCAACGTCCGCTTCTACGTAACTTTTACATTTTTATGGGATTTTTTTACTAACAATGATAAAGATTAATAAATAGTTTAATAAATAGTGTGAAGTGGACTGTGAACTTGAGTGCAGTGGTAGTATTTTAAATAACTATCATGACAAGACGATGGCTAAGGTCTGGTCATTGTCATTATTATATTCACTGGCCAAAATGGATTGATACGGAGATAGAATGCTTTTGGTGGGAAACGAAATATTTTATACCAAAATGCCTAATTGTAAGTTATTATTTGCACCATAATACCATCCTAGCTTTAAAACAATTTAACTTTTCACACATACTAATTGACAATTACCGCAAAAATGCATTTAAATATAGATTTTCAGACATTTCTCAATTTTAAATAGTTTATCAAAGGTAGTAGCCTAATAAGTATTATCACTAGCAGTTATTGCTACATCACACAGTCGATTATATTCATCGCCTGTGAAGAAAATTGAACTGGTATAAGTTGGATACTTTAATTGCCCTCTTTAAATTGGAGTTAAGATTTAAGATTCGGAATTTTCTCTTTCTCGAGGTATATACAGATGACGTGCTCTTCCTTCTTGGGGGTAATCGCTCCCACTAGAAGATTCCGGAGTGCCTTTTGATTTTTGAGTGCTTTTTTGGTATTTTCTCCAGGCTACGGAACAAATAATACACTCCTCAGAATGTTGCAGATCTGGTCCTCCTCCATACCTGTACACAAAACATAATATTAGCTTATAATTTTGCTATCACATTTTCGATGACATTTTTGAAAACGTTTTTGCTTAACTAACCTTTCCATTACTAAATTCCAAACAGGATTGGGCACCCAAGTCCCACCTAAATGGGCGGTTTCATATGGAACAATGTAACCGTGAGGGCAGACAACATCGGAATTATCTAATGGTCCAGATTCTTCTCCCCAAAAGAATTGCGTCAGCCATTTTCGGGAGATTAGATGGAACTTCATATCACTATTTTCTTCCCTCTCTGCTTGCGACCATTCCGTAATAAGTTGCTGCTTAGCCGTTTCCTCAACATAGTCCCATTTTCTATAGACAAGATTTTCATATGTAATTTTCAGTAAAACAGGACAAAGAATTAGCGTATCCGACAAATAAGTGGGTTTTGCTTACTGGTAAAATAGGACATAAGCCTCAGAATCAGCAACCGTTTCCGGTGAAACAGGAACTACTCTGGAGTCATCACAGAGGTACCATTGAGTTCCTCGACGAATATAGGCTGTGTAGTGGCCACCCAAAAATGACCCGATATGACAAATTGCTCCAATCAGCCGATAGTTATATAGTTGATTAGGACAATCTATAAATAATGAACATTAAAATTCCACTTAAAACTAAGGAAACATTCATGAATATTAGCAACTTAGTCTTCTTTTCACTAAAAATACAATACCTTTATGAAGGAATGGTTGCAAATCCAAGTTCTCCAAAGGAAATTGAACATATTGGCTGACTTTTCCAGAAAATCCCATACCACCACTGTATTCATACATTCGGAAACGTTTTAAATGAACACAAAGGACTTCGGGCAAAATATACAATGAACATCTCTTGACACCATTACGAAGTTTCCGGCATTTTTCACAAGAGTACATGTTTTTCCCTAAAGTTAAATATCCACATGGTTAATTCAGTTTTGTACATTGCATTAATTAGGTTTGCTAATTGATGTAAATAATTTTAACACACCTTTCAGTTCATCAGATGAGAAGAAAGCAGAAAAACAATCTTCTAAGGTAGGAGCTGGCCCCCAAAAGAAACTTCTCATCCAATCCCAAATCCATCCAAACCAACCAATTGGGTAATGACCGTCTTCGTCAAAGCGTTCAGAATTTTTCAAAGCTGCTAATTCTTCTCGCGTAGGAATTGGTAAACTTAAGTCTTGGAATACTTCAAACCGTGATGAAGTTCTAAAATTAATATTTAGCTGTATAACGACTGTTTAAAATTAGCAGTATTAACAATATTTAGAAATTGGAAAATACTTATTTTACACTTACTGTTTACAAGAAAGGCACTGAACAGACGACTCTACTTGTCCATCAAATATTTCAGACACAATGGATTTCATAAGAATCTTAATTTCTTGTTTGATACCGTCACCAGATTCCCCTGCCTGTACATCCGTTGACATTGTTTCTTCTGATGCATTTCCAGAATCACAGGTCTCAAAGGATTCTGTTTCAGAATCTGATGATATTGACCCTAGATGGATAAAGATCGAAAATAAATTAGTTTAGGAATATTTGATAGGATATTAACTGGTATTTATTTATGCTATTTGGTATTTATTATATGACCCAACATTTATTTGCACAAAGACTAGAATAACTGAACATGGTATACGCACCATCGTCTGATCCTGACGGAGGACGCTTTTCTTCGATGTTTTCTAAGTAAAAATGTGGTACCCGAGTTTCTTCAGCTAAGGAATCCATAAACAGTCTGAGAAACTCCTGCGTGTCATGTTGTTGGAAACCTCTGAATATGGGATGGGCAGCTCTAACAGCATGAAGAAGCCGAGAAGGCATAACTCCTTTTTGGTATGATTGTTGTGTTTCTGTCCACATTTCATTCAAGAGCCAAAGGTAACTAATTCCTACATTCTTTCCTAGAAATTGTTTAAAATTCTCCGTTTGAGTTAGGTATTACGATTTTGCAGGCAAATGTTGTTTTCTAGAAAACAACTCTTAACTTTAAAGTATGTACCTTTTAAATTACAACTGTGCCCCAAGAAATAGGAATTCAGGGGAGTGACTGCCGTCATACACTGTAAAGCACTATTCATGAAACAAGTATTGCCAATATTGTACAATCCCTTGGGGGAATCCTCATCCGATCCATCAGGGGGCACCCATACAGCAGGACATTGACGTCGATTACGGGAGTCTGGAAATACTTCATGGTCACAATCGTTACACCAAATTCGTTTAGATGCCATATTTTCTTGCAGCATATGAGACCGAAAATCCTGCCATAACAAGAAATTAGCACATTAGCAAAGATGAGACCAATCCAAGTTTGGTATCCTAATATCTTCTTAAATCAGAATAATTTAGTTGCTAATTGCTAACCAAATAATGTAGCTGTGAATGATTCTTCCCCTGCCTTCCACAAAGAATCACTTTACACCTATGGTCGAGACATCTCCAGTAATGGCAGGGATTTTTTGTCTGACTCTGACTTTGCGCTCCGTCCATTGAGTGATCACAATCTTCACAACTTATTTGACTTTGTAGACCCGAGGATTTTGAAATTGTGCAATTTTTAGCAGCACCAGTAGCGGGTTCCCCTGAGGCTGCAGAACTTTCTTCGCCAATTATTTCCGGTTCACTTATACACATATCTTCTGTCATCATATCCTCCGTGTTGCATCGATGGCGATTGTGCCGACGAAATGATGCACGGTATGATAAATGGGAGCAAAATAAATTGGTGGAAGCCATTGCGACTTAATTTTAAAACGCAATTAGGAAATAAGTTCAATCTGGAAAACTTTCTTCACCCTTGGAGACTATCCAATCCACTATGCAGCTTTCTTCACATCAACAAAGAGAATGGCAAAAATGGCTTCGAACTAATTGCCTACAAATAAAAAAATACATTTTATAGATTGCAATATTATTCTTTTATAAATTATAAACTATTGCATAAAAGATTATTGCTTTAATTAGTGTCATTAGCTATGCTCATCTAATTACCGTAGTTGAGCTTATGAGCTGAATACGCAAAAACTGAGCTGAGCGCAAACAAATAAGAAAAAGTAAATACAAAATAAGTGCATAAACAATGATGAGTCAACAATTTTGTGCTCTGCTGTCAATTTCACAATTAGTATGTCTACACGCCTACAGTTGACAAATCGTGACAACAAATGACAACTATGTAATCTGCCTACTGATAAGGAGAACAAGCAAAAAGAATTTTTACATTTAAAGCAATTACATTAAAATCATTAAAATGAGAATTCTATCAATTAATTAAACCTGCAACACCATTGGTTTATTAGTTACATTTAGCATAACGAAATAAAAAATTTGTGTCAATGCTGTATATTAACCAGATTTAACTAATAAAATTGAATAAAATTAGAAAAACTTGCCCAAAATTACGAAATTTTCATTTCAAAATGGTAATCTGTCTGACACTTCCCAACCGCAGCCCAAGTCCAACGTACAACAAAATGGATTTGAAATCTAGCGCGAGACAATGTTGCACTGTGGCAGATTTTACAGTGCTAAACCGGAGATTAACATGCATACAAATTCTATTGCATATAAAGCGAAAACTTTTATGCACAGCATCGTATATTGTCCTGCCTAATGCATTGATTATGGCAACTGTAACACGCTAGGACATTAAGCTAATAAACAATGCCTCGGCTAATAGTAAATGCTGTCTATACTAACTTCGCAAACTTGGAACTTTAGCGTAAACACTTGCTGTAGATCAGAGGATCAGACTGACTTGTACATTTTGACACACTAAAATTGATAAATTGGTTAAAACCTTCCCTTAATTTCAATTAAACCATGTAGTAGAGGTATTTGATTATCTATTACAAATTTTGCATTCCTTTTTAGCAACTAATCGATTTATTTGATAAACTACGCAACTTATTTGTATATTTTACCTGTGGACTTCAAATTTTTGTATACCTAAAGCTGATCTATTTTTAGATTTGTGAATTCTTGAAAGTAAATCACACTTTGCGTTATTGAGTTCTGTGTCTCTAATATATTCCATATTCTTAGAAACCTTCTGACTTTAACAATGGAACACTTAGACAAATAAAATTGCAAAAATTATGGGATTGAAAATCTCATCCGGATTTACCTTAATTTTCTGACTATTTTCCTTATACTTATACTATACCTACCTTACGTTTCATTTCAATCTGTCAGTTTGCTCTACTTAAATAGGCCTTTTGATATCCTGCACTTTCGATGGGTGGGCTAGCAAAAGTTATCTTGACTTTTCCTTAAACTAAATTGCACATCTTTACTTGAAAGCATATAGGCATAGATATATAGGTACTACTACATGCTTATAAATGATGATACGGAGAATACGGACTACCAACATAATATTATCATCGTTAATACTTATACTTACTACGTGTACATCCAAAGCCAATGATATTACTGTCAATACTGTGCTTCCAACGTGAGGTTGTATATATTCTATAATATATAGTATTGTCTCATAATTCGTAAATAAAAATACGATAGACTCTATATTACTGTAATTAAGTTTACTTACGGTAGAAGAAATAATTTATATTGTAATCCAATTGCAGGAAGTACAAAGCTCACTATCACTTAAATGTAATATGATTTGACTCTGACCGGCACAAGGTAATGAAATGATAATAAAAATGTCAGTTCATTTGGTTGCCTTCCTAAAGATATTGCAAATGCAAAAGGTAACATAATTTAAAGAGTGCTCCAATTCTCAAAAGTTTCTGCCACTAGACTAAACTAAAGTTCGGTTTTTTGTCAGTCCATTCCAAGCACATATATATTGTCATCCTTCCGGGCGCTTGCGTTCACTGCAGGCAGATAGTTCTTCTTTACTACAATATATAATGTACTTTACTTAGGCACCTACATACTATATAAACATAAGTACATCGTATATGCATTAACTTACTGTAAAGCATTGCACATTCAGTTTCATTTCAGCAGTAGTGTAGTGGGTAAAACTTATGCAATGCCAATAGAGCAAACCAGGTAAAGTAAGGTGGGTTAATAGACATGACTACTATACTGGTAACACTAAATACATAAAATAAACAATAGATAAATACATGCAGAATTTTCACACGTTCTTCTTCATTCTCTCATGTAATAACGAAACCGGAGAGAGTGCTACGAAATTGAAACGTGCATGCACATTAGGTACTCCATAAAACACAATTATGTACTGTAAATCCTAAACTGTGTTACGACATCACGAACGCCAAACGAACAATGATGCTAGCTATCAGTAGTACTATGCTGTACAGATATATGTTAGAATGTAATTATGTCCGTTCGTATGCAGTATCACCAGACACTATAGGGACCTATCTCAGCTGCCTGAGATTTTTCATCAATGCTTTTAGGAAAACTTATCAAGGTATCCTACATGACTCTACTGATTTGCTATTTTCA
>JAQFYC010003672.1:0-19889 GCA_034694165.1 Tomocerus mixtus
GTTCTGTATTTCATTGTTATTGATTGTATTATAAAAGAAAGTCTGTACATGAATATACTATAGTACTTATCTAGTATACGTAATGTAAGGTAAAGAAAGAACTTATTGTTAGGCAGTTTGAAAAATAAATAGAGTATTGTTTGCTGCTAGGTTTGGTTAATCTGTCACGTCATGTCCCATTTCATTGTTCACAAAATGGTAATGTTCATTCTTCAGTGTTCTACTTTCACCTTGTTGTGATATACAGAATACAAACCGATATAATTCTCTTGTATGAAATACAATGCACAATATAGTATAACAAAACGCAAACAACATACCTAGTTACATAGCATATTATGTATTTGATGTAAGTAACTGACTTCCTACCTGTGATGGACTGTCACTTGTCTTTGTGTGGGTAGACATTACGAAAATTGAACTTTAGTAACTTAACTACGTTTTTCAAAGGGTTAGCTTAACTAAACTAGGGATACTTGCCTTTAAATTTACTTTAGCAATGATTTATTCATAATAAACGTTTCTCCCAGGCTTTCCTTGTCAAGAATTTACACATACAATTTCCCGACAAAGGATTCTATTTACTAAATCGTGCCTTAATAATCTTCTCACCTTTTACAAAGACATTAAAATATATTTGCATACACACAGTTGCAATTTACACTCAATACGTTTAAGTAAGTAAGTAACATTTTATAGAGTAGGGCAGAGCGGGGCAGAGCCACAATTATAAGTCCCCCGAGCATGTCTTGCACTAATACATGAGAATTGGCCTCGATTTCCCATCAAACATTGTTGAGTATTTTGATGGATTACAAAGTGAGTGACAATGACGGGTAAAATCCTTCGTACAAAGAAAAGCCTATTTTTCGTGCTTACTTTACACTTAAAACTGTTCATGCATTTATGTATGTCTTTGCATACATAGAATATATACAGTGTACAGCATACCTAATACGTTTCTCTTAAAAGTTGTATGCATAGTTGTAATAAATGTAAATACATAGTAGAACTAATACATTTTGCGATAATTCTTATTGCTACCAAAAGCTAGTAGTACTTAGTCTATTTAATATTTGTACTTAGTACTTAACCTAATGCACAGAAATATCGCAATGCGTTAAAAAGCATATAGCGTGTCCTTATCACTTCATCGTGTGCATAAAGTCCCCGCCTATCTGCGTTAAGAACAAGGCACTTTTCTACAATCAACTCAAACTCTAAATAACGATAACGACATACCTCTGTATTTATGTTTCATGAATCATGACAACTACTATGTTTTTATGTAGCAAAACTGTCTCATGATTGCAATCATTTAAATAGGATTGGATACTCTACCTATACACAAAATACAACATAGTCCTTTATATTGTATGTAAAGGTAGACAAGCTTTAAGCTTTTCACTAAAGGAAGGTTTGCTAAATATTAGTATTTTACTTCTAGTAATATTCCCCTTAAATACTGTTAGTGGGTTTAGGTACACTGTATTTTGTCTTTGTCACTAGACACATGCAATTTCTAATAGACAAAGCATGATAAAGCGTAATACATTAGGAAAACAGGGAGAGTTGTGTAGGAACAACGAGTGCTTTGTTTACATTACTCTTAAGGCAAACATACAGTTAAATATGTACCTACTCGTATTTTACTCTATATACTTATACTTGTACAATTTTGCATATAACATACGCTCGTTATGAGCTCTATCTGTATTTTACTAACTACTGTGCAAATAAATACGTACCTACAATTAGAATACACTTACATCTGTATAAAGTATGAGAATAGGTAGGTTTATCTATATCTGTAGATAATTGCACTGCAGCAATAAATGCAATATGTATATATTACATGTACTAGAGCAGACAATCAAATAAAACGTATTTACTTATTTACATATGAAGTTGACTTGACTGAAGTAAACATTATTGGTCTTTATACTCGTATTAGTACCTGAAGCTGACCGTAGCTCCTTTGTTGCCAATATATATGGATTACATTAGTAAATGTTATATTTGTATACACAGTTAGTGTATCTATTTCCATTTTACGACTTTTAGCTGTAATTACCAAATAATATGCATCATGTGTTAAGTTTGTTTATTCGTGCTTCCCTACGCTTAGAGTGTGAGTATTGCTGGACTGTCGCCGTATTTCGTGATGATTTCCCTCTACCTGTAATTTCCTTGTCAATTAAGTCCAAGTCTTTTAGTGTTCAACTAATACCCCGTTCCAGGATAAATGAACCTTTTCAATGCAATAAAATAGCATAAATACTTATCATTAGCTAATAGTGCTTTCGCTACCTATACTTGATATATATTTTAGATACATACATGTCTAACTAATATTCAGGAGCCTAATAGTACTAACTATGTATTTGTACAATATGGATTATACGATACAAATATGACAGACTCGTGGAAATACCATTCCCATTTTAGTTTAGTATTGATGTGATGTCCAATCCAATCCAGAGAGCGGCGACCTCAGACAAGCATTCTTTTTATCGTCCATACCGTACGGATACTTTCCCATGAACAATAAATACTCTACATATCAGATCTATTTCCAACCCGCAGTCCAGTTCATTCCACGAATACATAAATGTATATCAAAGCTGTATCCGCTTACATTAGTGATATGTATTATTAGAAATATTTTATGATTCCGCCATTTAAGTGCAGTCCATTTAAGGTTTAGTTAATACTGTACTGATAGACTAGGAAATTAGTGTGATATCGATTTCTCCGCTTGCTATCACACAAAGAAGATTATTTATGATATAAATAAGAATATTTTGCCCCACGTAGGAGTACGCACTCAAAAAATGAGATTCCACACACTGGATATACGATAGCAATGCACGAAGCCTTTTAGATGACTCATCTTAACAAATTATTCTCATTGCATACATATTGACTTGCATGTTCCAACAATATGGTCCGAACCCGAACTATCTCTCTACTATTAGTAAGCATACAAAAATACGTACATCATTTTCTAAAAGCAATGCTAAAAGCCTAATGATAATAAATGTAATGTAGAATATAGATATCAATACAATAGCATGTATGACGTATCTATTGCGGAGTTTATTACTAATGTCTAGCTAAATATTACGTGTAGTGTAGTTACTTAGTAGATGAATGCGTGGTATGGAATGGAATGGCATGGATATCCTAAAATAACCACACAATACAGTACACAAAAGGTTTTTTCCACCACACCACAACCTATTTTTTACTTCCATAGAAAGAACCGTTCAGATATCCGCTAATGCGTGTTGTATAATGGGAGCTACTATATAGGTATACTTATAATCATTCCGGATCTATACAAACTATACATACAAACAAGAGACAAATTGACAAACAAACATGTTTATGTCCTGCCATATTTTTTATGTGTCCAGAAATATTAGCAGGATATTATCGCACAGTATTTATAGGTTTTTGCATTCTAGGTAGCTAAATCTACATTTGTATCCGCAATATAATGCGATATTTAACCCGAGTTTGTAAATATGAAGTGAAGTGGATATTAGGTGCGTTGCGTATGAATGTATGAATGTAAATGTATCACATATGTAAATATTGTACAGCAGCTCAAGCAAGCAGCAAGTAAATATGAAGAAAAGTCATGGAGATTTAGCTAGGATAACGTAAAAAATTAGAATGAATGTTTAAGCTTTGGCATAAAAGAACATTACCTATAGAAAGAGGTACTAAAGTACAAGGGTAAGCTTATAGTTCACTACAATGGGGCACAACACTGCACAGCTAGAGCTAGACTACCTACTAAGGTACAGTAACTAAGGTACGTTAAGTTTCCTTCGGGAAAACATAGAAGTAGGTATAAAAGATATATTGTGAATGAACCTTTATACTATACTGTAATGCATAGTCATGGAGGGGAAATTCTTTATATTTATCCTTATGGGGACTGCGCCTGTTCTCAGAGTCAGTGGGCTATTGTGTTCTGCTCCCGTTCGATGCAGATAGAAAGAAATGGGTCAGCTCAGTGTTAGTTAAAGTTATAATGTGTGCGGCGTACTCACTCTAATGTAACTAGGACGAAAGGAAAACTCAGCCAAGCCAAATGCATACTGTAATGTAAAGGAAAGGAACACTCAGCAAAGAAGGTGCTCTTCTTAAGGCTTTCTCCTTACAATTCTTCTTTACTACTTATAGTCAAGTCAGGACAGGACAAGAAAGTCTGAGGGAAAGCATTCCTAGAGAAAACAATCACACACAAAAGTCAAGACTACTATATACATACAGATAGGTATGCATGTTGGTAAATAGGTACATACTTAATAAGATGGAAAAGACGAGCCAGAGAAGTGCAATTCTATTTACAATGCCATTTTTTATATTTATATGTGCACAAATAACGTAAACTACTTACAGTAGGTAAAATCCTTATGCAAAGGTACTTATTGTAGGTACGTGCATAATATAAAGCTATTTGATGTCAACGCAGAATAAGTAAGTACCTAATACCTACTACTTACTACCTTCGCTCTACTTATTGTTAGCTATAAAGGTTCTGTAGGTATGTACTTATGTATGCTATGTGATTCAGTACAAAAATATTTTGACTTTTCTGTATCTTCTAAAAATAATAGGCAACCCATTGTATACCTTATCTACTGCTGTACTGTACATATGTAGGTATCTACGCAGTTGTTGTACAAATTCCAGACTCTGACATTTGACATGTATCTAATAAAGTAGAAGTTATTACATAGCAACATAGCCTTCTGCCAGGCAGGCCAGGCGAGTATCCTTTTTTGTGCAAACAAAATTTACACGGATGTATGTAAGTAATACATGCATAGAATATTGTATAAGTATAACTATTCAATATCTGCTCTTTGCCCTTGCGTATGTCTCACATCACATCACATGGGATCTCATGAATAAATATAATGTTTATTGTTTGTTCTGTATGTATTTTCCTTTTGTTTTGTTTGCGAGGATCCAAGTTCATTGATTATGAATGTAATAGAATAGGGAATTCGCCCTAAGCCTTAAGGGTTACAGTAAATAAGAATATAAATGAATAAATGTATATCTTGCTAAGTTATTATATGTTGTGTTAGCCTAAGCCATGACATAAGATAAAACAGAAAAGCCAGGCCATGTCAAGTGAAGCTAAAGGAACCAAAACCATAATAGCTCTGGGTATATGTATACATACTTATAGAGCCAAGGAAGGGAAAGTGTATGTATGTATGTTGTTTGTGAATTTGTAGTTACGTTACTTACTAAACTGAAGATGGGTTCCTTTTTGGTGGATATAGAAAAAAATCCGAAAGTTTTGGAGATAGTGACCTACTTACTTACTTACTGCCAGACCAGGCCAGGCCAAGCCAAGCCAGTGTAAAGCAGTTTAGTTGCTTTTGCTTGTGTAGGGGAAATAGTAACATTCTGTAGTTGAGCAGATACACACTCCTCGTTTGACATAAACAGGGAGCTTGTAATAAGAAAAGGAAACTGACTTGACTTGACTTGACTTTTCCTTGTACTATTTCTATGTTTGTACGTAGAACCGTGCTATCAACTGGAAAAGAAAAAGACATCTCCCAATGGTCCAGATATATGTGGGTGCCAAATTAAATAGGCGAAACTCGATTTTCTTGAAAATTTATACAGGGATATTATGTAGAAAGAGCATGTGCAAAACTAGCCATGCAAGACATTGTATAAAAAATGTGAAAAGAAAAAGTCGTAAAACAAATCGTACGTAATGTCGAAATGAAAACGAGCAAAGAATCCTAAAAAAGAACCTTTACAGAACAAGACTCGGGCCAAACCAGTAGAAGTAGACACAGAAAGAAAAATACTAGTTACTACTACTTACTACATATTATGCCATACAGATACAGCACAGTAGTAAATAGTAGCTGAGTTGTAAAACCCTTTCCTATTGAGCTATTATGTTGTGCATATATGCATGTAGGGTAAATATCTGTTACGCTTTTTTATATATATATGTGTCGTAGTCAAATTAGATATCCCGGCAATATAACACTTCTACACAAATAAGATACTAAAATATTTTGTGCATTCAAAATTAAGAATATTAAACGATTATCAGCAGATTTTGGTCTACATAACGTCCCACAAAAATGTTGTTTAGTATCGTAAGCAGTCCCCTTACTATTTTATAAGTACTTAATTTAATTGTCTAATTTAGGCTTAACTTTTTAAGAATTCTTTTAAATTACAATTTTTAAATCTAAATTAAATTGTTAAGGATGACCAATTTGACTACAACACATAAAGCTTCTTCGTCTTATACTCAAGTAGATAAACTTCATTCGTACACACATGTGAATGCTCGTAAGTGTATCTTTGCAATATGTAGCAGACCATGACGTGGATTAGTATGCTTTCTTTTCCTTTCTCTTACATATGTATGTACCAGGCTATAGTATATATATGTACTACAGAATATCATCGCACAATGTAAACTTATGTACCTATTACCTTAAAATATACACATGGTACAAGGCCAAGTCAATCCATTTCATAAAGCAAGAGCTTAACATATGGGAAAGTCAGAACCGTATCTCCCTGACCTGGCTTGGCTGTGGCTCGGCTTGCATAAGTACAGTACAAACAAAAAGTTTCATTTTCGTGTACACTTCATTTGATTGCACATTTCTCTCTGAGCTAAAAAAACCTACGATTCGTGGAAGGAAAGCTACATGCTCGCATTTGTGCACACGTCATGTAACTTTTACTATTGCAAAATCAACCTTACGTTACGTTACGTTGGTCGTATAGTAGGTACTTGAGTATGGTAGAAAGAAAGTGCCTAATATTTACTTAAGTTTACCTTGCAGAAGTAAATACTCGGAAATGTCTTTCTTACATATGTATGAGGAGTCGTTATGTTATGTATGATATCAAGGTACAAGTAGGTACTCTAGTAGATGAGAGTTCTACGAGTACGTACGTAACCTGTAAATGCATTCGAAACTCTTCTCTGCATTTGTAACTGTCATAGAGAGCAAAGAGTATGAAGATATAAATAGCGTCTGTCTATCTGTAAATAGGAAAACTCTCTGGAGAAAGGAAGGTGATTCGGTGCTTCCCTTTTACTCAATTCATGCACCATCCTAACATGCAAAGTACAAACTGCACATTATATCTTATGCATTTATTTCTTACAGTTGCAAATAGTGTAACGTAAGTAACATCATGTAAATGTCTGTGTCATATTGTACTATTTGATTGTTGACTTGTAAATTCATTGTCGAAGTTACATTACGTGTGTACAGTATACATACAGTTCCAATACAAGAAATTCAACTATGTATGTACATATTACACAGTTTGTAGTAGACTTGGTGGTATTGGTATTAAGAACGGCTGGGTTGGTGCATACAAGAATTTGTGAATAGATGTACAGAACAGCCAAACTGACTTTGTGCTGTTAACAAAGGTACTTATATCTACCTATCTGTATATGCGAAACGCTGCTAAGTTCATGATGGAATATTGATTTCATGAATAAATAATATGAGCAATTTGATGCTGCAGAAGCAATAAACATCCCACGCTACAATCTTCACTTGCGGTTTGGTTTGGGCTCAATTTTAGGCTTAGGCTTTAGGTAATGTTTTAATAATATTCTTTCCTGTATGTATCTATCTGTATATGAGTGAGGAACAGTAGTTGTACTTTCAGTGCATATTTTCTATCTACAGTATTATATTTATGTGTACAGTACAGTGTAGTACTTTTACTTTCCTTTACGAACAAACTGTGATATCTTTTTCAGCACATACACCCTACTAGCAATATAATAAAATAGTACCCGTATATTTAATTCTGCTGCACCCCCGTGTATTTTCAGTCTTTTACATAGAATAACAACTTTGGCAACGTAGAGAAATCGGTATTCATTAAGATTCTGCAAATTACATTATTTTGTCACATTGCTCATTATGGTGTCACAAATATATTTCTTTCAGTTAAATTATTAATTGATGTAAATGGATATAGGTTGCAACCAACTGTCGATATACGCTTTTATACTAAGAAGAAATATTTATAGGAAAATTCAAGTGTACTATGCATTAGGAATTAAATAATATTTTTCTTTCCTCTGCAAGTAATAAAATAATTAATCTTACAATATAAATGTTTTCTTCAGGAATAATGACAGGTAAAATGTATAGATAATTGCTGTACAAAACTACAATACAGATACCTAATAACAACTACTAAATAGTATTAAATCTTTTTTGCGATATGAAAACCCAGGACAATGAGTAGGGAAATACAAAATAAATTGTTTACAGAGTGAAAGTAAACAAAACAAAGGCTGGGCATCTGTAGTACAGTGTATTTAAGTATGCGTATGTAAAGCACACTACACATATCACTGCCTTGTATAGGTATTAGCATAGTGTGTGCACTTTTACTACACTAAAGTTAATATAGCAATTCTGTAGTAGACTTGGTACCTTAAGGCTTACAGTATTATTATTATTAGGAAGTAGATTCCTATATATAGTCCTATATTATTTATTAGTATTACTAACTATACTTGGGTAGTTCACTGAATTGTACTGTAAGATAAAATGTTATTTACTTCCAAATATATATTTTGCACCATATAGAGAAGGGAACATGCGACAGCCGTACATAAAAGGAGTGAATGTATGTAAGTATGTGATGTACGTGCTCATAGTGCATAATAGAATGGATGGATGAGACAAGACATGACATTTTGAGTTGAGGCAAATGTAATTCTGGAAATAGCTTCGTCGTCACTTCACTTCCCTCCCGCGTAGAGAACAAACAACATTCTGAATCTCTTCCTTCGCTTCCCTGCCTGTTATGCCATGGTATTCCATTATACTACATACATACAGATAGTACACTCTTACTCTTCCAAATGAAATGATTTTCACTATCGCAAGTCCTCGCGTCCAAGACCAAACCACCCAACCCAAACAGAGTATATTCACTATTTACTTGCCAAGCTGTCAACTCTTAAAACGGAAAAACATTGGAATTTTCCTCCTTTCTCTCCGAATGTATGCAATGTATGTATTATTATGTGTTCTGTTCTGTTGTGGTGTATGTTGTGCTCTGTTTTCTAACGTATTTTAGCCACAGAAGTACAGGATGCAGTCAATGTGAACTGTGAACTTAACGTGCATAGCACAATGTGTGAACTATTCATGGGCTATTTTGTGGTCAACTTGGGTGAGTTGTTGGCACTTATTGTTAGAGTTGAAGGGAAGTGAAGGGCAGTCAGACAAGTCAAGCCAGTCACTCTCTTTCAAAGTAATGCAGATCCTATCCCTATGTCTATACGTATTTAGTTCAATCTTCTGTATAAGAATATTTTGGTATTTTTAGACAGAATCCCTATAGTATACTAAAATACATACAAATATTTAAAACCGCATGCATTCGCTTCGGCAGTCAACTTTGTAATGTTAAACACTTTCGTTTCTGTTTCGCTGCCTTTGCCTTTGCTTTTGCCTTTGGATTTTCTGTCGGCATATTTAACAAGACTAATAATAAGTCAAAACGAATCTTGTCGACCATAAACCTCCGATGGAAAATTAACACTAAACACAATTTGTTGGTAAATTGTAATGGTATTGGTTTATGTGTAACATAACAGTAACGATAACCCTCCCTCCTGTTTGGACGCATGCTGTCAATGTGATATATTGCTTACTGCAATGCAACACATACTTAATGTCTTCGTACTATCATGTATTTAGTAGCTGTAGACGAAGTGTGTGTAAGTACTGAGCACAAGTGTTGTTAGAATTCTGAAATCATAGAAAATTCATTATGCGCTTAAGTGTGTTGACCTCTAATCCGTGGCTTGGCTTTACACTTCACTTCACTTCAGACTTCAGATACTTCTCTCTCGCACTATACTTTGAATTGGCTGCTGCTTGGATTGCGAATGAGTCTAGTGGGGGATATTATCGGAAAAGTTAGAGTTTGACTTACAGAGTGCCGCAATGTAGTGTAACGGCAAACTAAAGGAAAAGTATATACTAGTTCAGATACAATACAAAACACATTGTGTATTATCTGTACAATGATATAATATTTTACTCATCGTCATGCCATGCCATGCCAGAAAGACATTTCACGCATTCTTACGCACTTGACTGTGTCTATGTACATATTTACTATCTATCTATATAGACAACATATCTGTAACATTCAATGTGTAACATAACGTGTGTGAAGTGAAGTATTCTTCGGCGAATTGAAAATGAATTGTAGTTTCGTTCACTTGTCTAGTGTTTTATGTATGTATGTACATATTGTAGTATGTAGTATGTAGTGCACAAGTAGAAGTAGAAGGTAGGTGAGGAAAGTTGTGAAGGAAAACGCTTATGGAGCAATATCAACGACTTTGGCCAACGGTCTCATGTATCATAGTCAGCACTAAGTCTCCAAACTGCCAACAACAGCAGTCATATAAATAATGCTAGTGGAACAGTGGAGCAGTCAACAGAAAATATCCTCGTGTGTGTTATAGTTCCTTATATAGTAGTACTTATTTGTTTTCTATCATACACACTGTATTCCTAGATACTTATATGTATCACAAATACAAAATATTATATTAATCTACCTATATATTAAATATTATATAATATATTATGTTACTTCTCAGTTCTCAAACTCTAGTATAGGTACTATCTACATATAAATTATATATAGCAACACAAACATAACCACTTTAGTATGTAACATAGTACATAGATTACATACAGACCGTAAATAGACGTATAAAGCTAAAGTAATATGAAACTAATATGATACAGCATTGGATGATACATTAATAGAAATATAATATCTATAGTATTTGTAGTAAGGGAAAGGTATAGACTATTTGTATTAGTAAGGGAAAGTCTGAGGGGAGAAGATGATGGTCAGGCCGATGTTGGTAATATATTTTCCACAAATTCCATGTCCTGTCCGCACACACAAGTCGTCACACCCTCAATAATAGCTAAATAGCCAAAACATTCTCAGCATCTGAATGGCTTGTGGTCTGGTTCTGGTTCTGGTTCCGTTGTGTAACTCACTCTTCCCTTCCTTTGTATTTTGTATACGATTTATATAATATGCGTTATATATGTAGTTATAGGTTCCTTTTGTTGTGTGTATGTATTGTGTGGGTGTTTTGCTATTGCTATTGCTACTAAATATGTTGCGTAAGCTCAATGGTAAAGAATATATAAAGTAGTAGCTTTATAGAAGTCAACTCAACTTACATCGTTTCAATTCAATCTGAGTCTGGGTTTCTGGACTGCCACTTCAGACTTCAGACGTCAGCATTCCTTTCCTTGCTTTGCTCCTGTAGTAAGTATTGTAACGGATTATTTCATATTAGTATTGTTAGAAACAATTCTATATGTAATATTGTATAGCATAGCCAATAGTGTATTATTTTCTATTATTTGCACAGCCAAAGCCATATCAATTCACTTTTACTTTCATTTTTCTCCCCTTATTTTTCCATTTGAGTTATTTACCGTCAAATGCTTTCACTCATTCTTCTACTATTGCAGATAGAGCAGAGCAAAGTTAAGTCTGAGAAAAAGTAGCAGAAATACTGTAGTACTGTACTGTACATAATAGTAAAAGTTAAGGATCACGGAGATGTCTGTCGTCTTTTCAATGTTCAACTACTAAGTACATATTACACAACTACTGTTGCTTTCCTGTACAATGGTATACGTATAACTTGTTTATTTCTGCAAAATAGGCTCTTTACTTTTTGGTTTTTGTTTGTATGTGTACTTATGTCTGAATTAGTGGCCATTTCATTCTTAAACTATACGTAATTTCCTTATAATATTACGTAGATACCTTTCATAACGTTACTAGGCATTATTTACACGTAGTCTTCATATGTATGTACATATGTACTTGTACTGTGGCAACTTCTATCCATGCATGTGATGTGACGTGTGTGTGAAGAGGTGAATTGTTTGTAGGCTGAATGGCTGAACATAACACACACATAACTACCTACTTACATATCAAGGAACCAACTAAACCGAAGAACCAAACCACGAGATCATGAAATTGAATGCTTCAACAACTTTTTTCCTTCGCCGACATAAGTGAAGAACAAAGTTCACTCAGTTCAGCATAGTTTTCGTTTTTCTTATGCCCAACTTGTTTCTTTCTTCTTGTTACAAATTAGGAAGTTTTTGCTTGTTTCTTTACACGGAATTCATGATTTTGTCCCATTTCCTATAAATTCCTTCCTTCCCTACCGCATATAAATAGAAGGCCAAGTACAAATACAGTTCCAATACTAAACTGAGCAGAGTGACTGACTTTTTCATCACCAGTCTCAGCCCAGAAACTCACACAACATCAAACAACTGTCTCTTCTTTCTAACTTAGTTTAGTAGTTTACCTATTTGGGTTACTAAACATTAACGTAGGTATGTAGAATTCTGTGATAAAGCTGCTACATAGTAAAAATACTGTATGGTAAATGTAAACCATATTCTAAAGACCCCGCCCTCGAGGTTTGGTCTGTAAATTCAATAAAAATTCACAGAATATCTGTTAAATTGCATAACTATAAGAAAATCGCATTGATAGTGGAATTAGCTACTAATTAATTAATTACAGAGAATTATTGTTGCATTAAAATATTTAAATTTTCAAATATTTTGCCAAATTGCTTTGTGTGTTCGTTGGAAGGGTCTTGAGAATCGCTGATACGTGTAGACGCACATTTAGGTACTATTTATAGAGCAAGGCAATTTAAAACTATATATTTATTTATGATATAGACGTAACTATAGGTCCCGCCTTATAAATAGTATGTACGTAGGTGGAATTAGTTTAGGTACTAGTTTAATGGGCTGTAGAGTTATGAAGGAAGTTAACATTGATTGGTGTGGACTGTGGACGTTATGTATGTACATATGAATATTACGCTAGCTTACGTAGTTTACTTACTAAAAGTAACCTACTCTACTCTGAAAGTCTGTCTTATCTCTAAAAGTGAGTTGAGTTGATAAAGTTTAAATGTAGTGCGTGCGTTTAAATGTATGAAGATGATTGCTTGAAGTCCATACTAATTTGCTCTAATAAGTTCCTCGCTTTCGTGCTCGATTTCTTAATTAGTCATTTTTAGTTTTTTGAGTGGCTCTAGAGAAAGGGGGCATATTATTTTTAGCTTTCTAATTGGCTAGCGTGTGAGATGAATATAAAATTTTGTCACACCCACAACCTGACAATAAAATACAATTTATGGACTCCTCTTACCCTCCCGTAATAACCTTTTTTAATCTTCTACGCCTGTTTCTTTTGTTCTTCCGCCGAGTTATGGCTGTTCTATGAAGCCAAGTCAATGTTTTACGGCTTTCCTCCTCTCTCTTTCGAATCTACTCAACCTTTTACTCTTTTACTACACTACACTATATACTAAAGCACTAAACTATTAAATATATGTAACTAACACAAGTAAAGCTCCTCATGTTTACCCTACATCTTTAACTGAACCAAATACATGCAAAATAATATACTTTCTTCTACAAACCTCTTACTGTTCTTACTTATCTACAGATACATACTTTACATAGAAATAATAGTTACAGGACGAATTTCATCTTATTCGTCGTAATAACCCACCATATCTGTAATTATGGTACATACATACATACATAAAGTAAATATTAAGATTTCCTTTTTTCTGTATCTTTAGCATCCTAGAAAAATATAAGTATTTTTTTCCTGTCCTAAATGTATTTTTTTAAATTGTACCATTTCCTGTATCTAATTTCGTGTTTTATTGTATATTGCAGGTACGTATGCCCGAAAACTGGCTCTTTGTTGTTTCCTTATCTCGAGTGTCGTTTGTTCTGCAAAAGGTAACGTAAAATGTCATCCTTGTCGTTGATGGTGTGCTTAATCTACTCAAGATTCAGTTATTCCATTGCATTGGACTGGCCTGGTCTGGCCTGGATAAATTAAATACGGAGATAAGTTCAGCTTGGTTTGGCTCAGGCCAGGATATTATGGGGGGAAAAGCTCATTAGATTTTCTATCTACGTTTGTATCAATTTATTTGAGTTGGTTCTTAGTTTTAGTACGTAGAAAAGGGGAAATAACTTTGCAGACTACTATCACATAAGTATGTACATATTACAAGTACAATATAGTCTGTAAGTATTTCTATATAGGATAAGTAATAGTATAAGTACTATTTATACCGTAGCATATTATAGAATAGTATGTAAGTAATATACACAGAGGAATTGAGCGAGTCAAAGGGAAAGCTTCTTCACTTTGGTTTCCTTTACTTGACTTTACTCACTTACGTAACATTATTGTACAAGCTTTGGTTTGGTCATAGCAAATGAAGTGAAGAGGTTAACTTGAGTTAAGTTAAGAAGGAAGCCAAAGTAAAGTAAAGTACAGCAAAGCAAATGAATGCAAAGGCAAAAGGCTCTGCAAGTTACATTGACTCCTCTTTCTTGGTTTGCTTTGGGTTCTTCCTTCCCCCTGCCTTCTTAATCTACAGGGTTGTCCCATAGGGAATCCAAAAGACAATTGAGATTCAAGGGACACAAATTGTCCAAATGATGAGAAGGGAAATGTTGAGTTGAAGTTGAAGTTGAACATTGAACATTGAAGGAGAAGTATCCAGAAGAGAAATAGAATGTAGGCCATCGCGATGGCTAAAAGTTAGTTGGCTCGCTGCACTCGATTTCTGGCGGAGTGGAGGAGGACGAAGACGAAAGAGATGCTGACTGAGTGACTGAATTGGACTCAGACTTCAGACTGAGAATACTCTTAGTAAGTGAGTGAGGAAGATTAAACTTACTTAGTGTCTGTATCCTTTAACTATACTATTTACGTGTAAGAACATATTATGTATGTACCACATATTTAAGTACAAAGTATGTATAAGTGGAAGTATTGAACTAAAAAGAGAATCAAATCATGCGAATGCAAGATATGCAATCCAATGGCAGGGCTTTCTATTATATGAATGTGATTATGCCACTGTGTACATACAATATGTATATATGTGGGAGTTAGTTAGCAAAGGCTTAACTTCTGTCTGTACTCTGTACTGTACATACTTCCAGTTTCTAACGAATGTAGACAGATGGGCAGGCGAAATACAGATATGATATTATATTACTTATGGGGAAGAAGCCAAGCTTCTACGAATGCATGGTTGAATGACACGAGAAGCCTCATATTAACAAAAGTGCATTCTACTTATAACTTGTTCTGTTGAAATTGTAACTCTACCTTATGAACAGTAGCTACTGCAATATCCCTGTTTATAGCTTGGCAAGGAACCTTAATACAGAATGGATTTCTATTGTTTTATAACGCAGATTCCTTATTATTTACAAGTACACTCAACTACAAGGGCACTACAACGTATATTCTCTAATTAGTGCTAGCATATGAGCAATTGCCTTGCAGATCCACTTTTATTTAGTTATAGTACTTCTTGATTATATATAGAGAAAATTTTGCATCCTTTGTACCCAATTAAATTACAATTCAATGTCCAGCAAAATCTAGTGCACTTTAAGTACAAGATGTAGTTACCTAATTGATACCGATATAGCACATAAATACCTTGCTATAGCATTTTAATATGGTTTTATGTAATTAGTGGAGAATGTATATTAAAAATTATACTAAATTAAATAGGAATTTAGAAATCAATAATTAATTAATACATTCAATACCCTTTTAAAAATACATTTAAAAAATATTAAATGCGTATGATAGTTATGCAGATAAAGAAACGTCCATGTATTTATGAAAGTTGTTAGTAGGAAGTGTTTAGTTGGTTAAACAGTTGCAGCTGTAAATATACCTGTGTTCTGCGGGTGTTTAATGAGCAAAGTACGGCAGCTGTTTTCCATCGACGTTCCTTAACCTTATTAAGCATTTATACTTACATGTAATGTATGTATAGGTATATGAGTTGACACTGTGGTATAAAATATGGAATAAAAGGCGGAGTAGAGTAGTCAGACTGACTGGCCCGGAGAATTTCAACCCTTGCTTGCCAAAAACTTATTCTGTGGCAAAGTTCTCGATCAAGAAGCCTTTAGTCTTTCCTTCTAGTTTTACAAAGGCTTCTGTGTCTTATTGTGTTGCTCAGACCGTCAGTCACACAATCTAATGCTCAGCTATTTTGTTTTCTGGCAAAAATACCTAGTCTTTGTGAGGTTCCCTGATATACACACTTACACACTACAGAAATAAAAAGTGTAAGTAAGGTCGTTAGTAGTTAGAAGGATTCTATTAAGTAGTATGAAAAATTAACAGTCTTTCTGCGTAACCCGTAAATCTCAAATGCATTTTGTAAATAGCAGTTAGTTAGTCATGTCGTGTAATGTGAAGTAGACTGTTTTATGGCGTCTTGCATTCATTTTCCATGTGCATTGCATATACATACCGAACATAACTTGGATATGTGAACGGCTTTCATTTCATTGCCATTACGTAAGCAGACAATGTTTTTATTATACTTTTATATAAATATTTACTTAATATAAGGTTTCCTTTTCATGTAATATTAAGTAGTGCATCATTCTGAAATGACATTGCTAGTAATAGCAATATGCGATTACCCCATAAATGGTAACGTTACGTTATGTGCAGAAAATTGAAGTTTTGGTGCATTAAACTGAAAAGCACTTAGTGCCTAAAGTGCATTTTGCTGAAATTGTCATTGAAACCGGTATTTGTTTCAATTTATCAAATGTTTTCGAAGAAATTCATTTTTGGCATCCGGTATACTTCAATGTATGTATATTTCCGTTAGGCTTATCTACAGATACAATGATACAAATAATGTAGTTCTAGTTTTAAAGCAATTTAATTATGAAAACAAAGTTCTCCGGAACATATTGCAATACAGAAAGCAGTTTTCGTCTTTAAGGTCACATTTCACAAGAAACTACATTTGCATGCATCATTATTTCTTCCTTTTTTAGAAAGGATCAAGGCCCTGGGCGGTAAGCCGACCTATTTATGCGAATGTGAACTTTAGTGGTATTATGCATTTCATTTGGAAAAGTAGGCCATTCCTAGTTGTGAATATTTAATGAGAAAGTAAAATGCATTACAGAAAGGGGCTTTGTAGTTGTAGGTATGTAAATAGTAGTATTTGTCTACACCATATCATCCTCTCCTACTCCAAAGTTCTACTCCAGGAATTCGAACCAGATAAACCACAGTTACCTACATAAACTGACTCCGACTCATATTCTATGTAATTGTATGTGCATTTTAAATCTCAGATTAGTTTAGTTTTTAGCAAATTAAATTACTAGTTCACCAGCACTCTTTCGGTAAATTAGCTACTTATTTCTATTTCTGAAATGTACTGAAATAAAGATAATTCTGATTCGTATACCCACAATTATATAAATAGAAACTAAGCCCATAATGGTAATTTAAGTCATCAAGTAGATTAAAACGCATCTACAGCTTAAATAGGTAAGTACCTCAATAAGCTTTGTAGTTTTGAGTTTTGTAGTACTGTAATATTTGCAATAGGTACTTATAATTTCTCCAGAGATGATTAAAATATTGAATCTATGTAAAACATACAGTATATACACATACCAACGCGTAAGCCCTCTAAAAACCTGTTAAGGTATGTTACATTAAATTGGTCTACGGTAAAATAATAGTTTCGGATGTGTATTTAAAGATAAAAGTGAAATTTTCCAGTGCATAGGTCGTATTTGTGTAAGATTCTAAATCTTATTTCTCGCATTACTGTTACTTAGGTTGTATAGTCTACTAACGACTTGTAGTTTGTGAATAAAAGTCATGAGATGACTGTCAACTGAATTTAAGAGTCACTAAAGCAAATGTACAGTGAGCTTAGAACATCCATAAGATTGTCTACTCTACGATGTATCTGTACTACTATATAAATACCTACCTACCTGGACATAAGTACATACATACATAGTAAGTATGTACATCTATGTAAAAGGGTAGATAGAAAGAGTAAAGAGGAAATATTGTTGAATTGGGCTGTGTGCCAGGTTGTTTTTATTGGTGACATGACGGTAGGCAAACATTCAGGAAGGAAGGTTCAGACAGAATCCGTATAATATAATAAGATAAGGTAAGTCACTAAAGTAAGTGAGTAAGTGTGTGTAGCAAGCAGTTTTATGTAATACTGTGTATTTAGTATAGAGGTTGTCGTGTTAGAGCGAAACATAGTATAGCATGTATGAATACCTATTAGATGTGCTGTATCTTTTGCTTCAGCTTCCTCATTTAATTTAGATACAGTCTCCTATCTAAAATCTACTACATTAAGTACAAGTTCCTAAGAATTGGGTGTACAAGTAGAGAAAGTGAATATTGTATAAAATATGTCCTAGGCATAGAGAACCATATAAACTACTAATACCATTTTGTGTTTTAATTACCTACTGTTTAAACAATGTTAAGTATATTTTAATCTTCCTAATTATTACGCCAATTTACTTTTTATTTAAAATTTTATTTAAACGAATAATTAACTTTTGTAGATAAAGGTGTACAAAATTTGGTTTTCCTACCGAAATATTCTATCCAATAGTATACTCCTATCCTAGAAACTCGTACCCGATTAAATAGCATCCTTATCTTGAATTTCTGTAGCAATATAAATTAACTACACATAAAGTTAGTGAAAAAATCATCTGCTTATGATGATAAGTGTGTTAAATGTGCAACTGTGCAAGGTGGTAATTGTGCCTATGACATATAGATTGTATTACAGGACGATTGCCATAAGGTAAAGTAAAGTGTAATTTTTTTGTGGTAAAATATGCCAAGTACCTCTCTAAATGCTCGTTGAGAGAGGTTGGCAACCTAATTTTAACTTTAACCTAACGATGAGTGCCACTCCCAATGGTCTGATGTATTTGTAAGATTGCTCATTGAAATTACACCGCCTCTGCTCTCAGAGTTTCGGGGAACCGTGTAACCCGTCATGCTTCTTCTGATGGTTGAAAATAGAATAATTACTTCACATCAAGTTACTCTTTTTACAACTTGGCAAAAACGCTGTCTTTCTTTCTTGTTGTTGAGTAGAGAGTTCAGTTGACTTGACTCCAATACACTTACTTGCATTACTCTGCTCTTCTTCCTTGACTCTTTTTATTACAAAGGCTAATTTAACTGATACATGCACAACACACATACACTAACTATAGTTAAACTAAGTACTTACAACATGAGAGGGGAGAGACAAGACAAGACTTACAAGACAACACTCGACCGACAAATGTATTCTATTTAGCAATCGAATTTATAGCGATCAATTATCACTAGCATACGAAAGGCATTAAAAGACTTTATGTTTCTCCCACTCACTTCACTCATTCCGCCATTGCAATCCAATTCCATTCCTCCCCATTATTCCCTGTTCCTACGTAACATACAGACTATACGTAGCTGTACATACATCTATACTAACAAAAAGTTTAATTTTAATCAGAAAATTCGTTTGTACAGAGTAGTTGCATATAATTAGAAAAATACGCTCGCATTTCAAGGAACCATGAAAACAGAGAAGGAATCCCACCCATACGCTCATTTCAGTTTAATTGTCCCTTAAATTAAATTCACTTCACTGCAAACCTCATAAAGTGTCCTTTGTATGTTTAAAGTCTACATACACTGCCTACTTACAATTTTCAATCTTCTACTCCGTAGTTGACGACTTGACTAATGATTTCTAAGTTGTTTATGATCGTTCTAAAGAAATTACGATTTTAAACAAATGAGATGTTGAAGGTTTTCCTAATAAAATATATCTGTGCAATGTATGTAGCTAAAACATGTGGAAAACATTT
>JAQFYC010003673.1:0-19885 GCA_034694165.1 Tomocerus mixtus
GTATTGACTTCGATTTATTTTTGTTTCCCGTTCTGTATGTGTATTGATATTCTCAGGGCCTGGTTAACCCGTGGGCGGGATGGGCGACTGCCCAGGGCCCCGCGATTAAAGGGGCCACGCGGTGGCCAAGAAAAGGGCCAGAAATCTGGTGTAACGGCAAAAAAATTCGCGCTCCGCGCGATTTCGTTAATTATGTGTGTTTTCGCTCAGGGCCCCGCAAATTTTAGAACAGGCCCTGGATATTCTTTCTTAATCAGCTGATGATCAGATCGTCATTCTTCACTAGTACGTTAGTAATTAATATTTTTCTACTGCATCCAACTATTAAAAAGCAACGAATAACAAAGGAAACATTAATTACCATAATATGGAAGGTGAGATGATTGTTTAATGTTGATGTAAATTGCCAATTTACTGTAAGACAACGCAGAAACTAAAATTAATTTGCAAAATACCAAATTCTTTACTTAATACTTCTATGATTTGATTAGGGTTAGAGTTATGAAAAATAGAAGGTAAAAGTAGTTGATAGCAGACTTATATATGATGACACAGATGCTAAAGCGAACTTTTAATTCTTCTATTATAATTATAGTGACAATAAAACTAAAATTATGAAAACTTGCCTGGCCTGGACGGATTTCTTCCAACGTATTATTATTCATTATTTATTACTGACTTGGCTTGACACTCCAGTTTCCAGTGTTGTCAACAACTTTTGACTTTCGTGCATCTCCTTTCTTATGAAGAAGTACGTACAATCGGGGCACGATTGAGACGCCGTATGCAACAACTTGAAAAAGAACTAGGTAGCAACTAAAGCCTAATAAACCTAATAGAGGTGGGATTAATTAGTCAAATGTATTTAGTTAACTGTATAGAATAGCGACATTTATTACGATTTAGTCTTTGAGGTTTCGGCTTCGAAAGAAGTAAGGCAATTACAATTATTTTTTGTAAAATAACTGCTAACCGTGTGCTAAATATGATGATAAATACTACAAGCTGAACATAAGTAATTCATTAAGGTTTCCTTTTTTATGTATACACATTCCAAACATTATGCATTATAATAAACCATTGCAAACAGGGATAAATTGAATATATGGGAGCTAAAATAGCTAACTTATGTGAATTTCACATTTCCCAATAGGACACAATAAGCTTTTAGTAGAGTTTTGTATTGCCACACACAATACAGTACGTTTTTGGTCAAATCTCATTTTACCCTAATTAGTTGGGGCATTATTAGAAAGAAAAGAGATCTAGTATAATATCATAATATCAGTAAAGTGGATCCTAAGTTGACCAAGGTTATTTTGGTAAGGTTGTTTTGTAAGACATTCAGAAAGTTTACAGATTCGAAAGAATCTTAACACTTTAGCAAATTATTTAACCACAACAAATTACTATAAAGATAAAGTTCAATTATGCAATTTGTTCGGAATAAATTAAATACCCATCAACACTTCAAAATAACTTTCGTGCTAATAGTATTGGTACTAAAAATGTATGTTCCATAAGAAACTTATCCCATTTTAGAATTTCCGGGTTTTGCCGTATACTAATAAGTAGGACGAGTTTTCAAAGCTACATTATAAGTCAATATCAATACATATCTATAAAAATTAAATGGCTAGAGTTTAATTGTTTGAATGCGTTATAAGTTCATTGACTAGTATTTTCTATAGAGTACTTCTTAGTATAACGTTAATACAATAAATCGAATGAATGAATACTGAATACAACCCACTATCATTGGGGACAGTATTAGATAAATAAATCAAAATGGCCGAAAATTGTAGAATTTATCTATTTCTTTCCGTTTTGATTTTAATACTCGACTACGGAATCTCACAGAAGATTGAACGTCATTTAATTGAGAAAATTACTGAGGAAGCTCTTAAATTGCCATTCGAATTCAAATTTACGGAAGATTCTCGCTTATTTCAAATCAAAAGGTCAAAGTTTACCGTTTACCGGCGTCTGTTAGATGGAAAGGTTATTTTCCGGAGAAAACACTCAGATTCAAATCCAGATTCGGGAAAAGATGTAATTGTACTTGAGGAAAATGAAGATCATTTCCCAATGGTGAAAGAAAAAAGAATATTTACAGTGTTGAAAAGGAATCCAGACGAGCCACATGAATATGCTGTCTATTTCGCATACATCAGGTAACTTTTTCATATTTCTTTAGTGATAAAATAGTCACAGAAAAATAAAAATTGACAACTTTAACCTTTAAAAGTAGGATTAGCTAATTTTTCCTTAAATATGGATAATTTCCTAATTTACTTTCGCAACTATTATGCATGTGTTTTTCGAATAGTTTGTAGTATAATTAAAAAATGAGGGTTTATGTAATCTAGTAATGTCACTAACGTATTTTTAAAGATGTCTCGCATCTGGGTAAACGATATCTTTTGTAGTATAGTGAAAAATATGTTTGTTAAACTCGGTGAATACTAAATATTTTAATTATTGAATTTTTATTTTGACATTGTTTCAGAAATGCTTTGCCATCAGAAAATGAAATGACAATTCAGATCTTTGGGGAGAAGTACAAAATTGAGTGGGATCTTTGGGAGGACAGGGGAAGTAGGAGGAATAAGCTTTCTGCTCTTTTCGGCTGGTCGACATGCTATCCTTCACTGTTTATATTTTGCAAAATTGCGGAAGTTAAGAATCAAATATGGCAAATATCAGAAGAAGAATTATATAATGACAACAATGAAGTGGAAACAATAGGCGGAAACAATTTTTACCCTAGCATTGATTTTAACAAAAATCAAATCAATTTTTATTTAAAAAGCATTCGGCTGAATATTTTGATGGACAAAATTATGCCAAGTGCTATAATTGACATATCCCGAAAATATCCTTCTAAGAGCAAGAAATCCATTTCAGAAGATTCAAAACCAAAAATCAGAACAACACGTGCTAAAAGGCAGGCGGCAGCAGGTTATAAAATTTAGTATAAATATTATTGAAAGTAGATTAACAAAAAACAAAAAATTGTGAATTTTGGAGCAGAATAACTTTAATCGTTAAAACGCTTAAAGTTAATTAAAAGCTATAAAAAGTTAGAGCTAGCAATCAATAATTGTGACAAAAACGTCTTACATTTTATCTATTTATATTTTAGGTGAATTTTTCGGGGGCATGTTTGGAATCGGAAGAAAAAAGAGATCAATTGCTCAACAACGTAAGAGGGATACAGGTAGGTTCACAATTATTAAATTGCATTACACTGTATTCTGTATTCTTCACAATTTAGCTTACACATTGCGCGAAAACTACAGGGGTGCATAAAATTTTAAAAAACAGAAGAGATAGTGTACACGTTAAAATGTATGTTATAGTTTGATTTACTTAACTAATGGATTTTTGGGTATTTTTTTAGATTTAACCTACGTTAGTCACCACGTCGACGCCCTCAGCAATTTAGGATGGACGATGCAGGAGGACATGTCAACTTTTGCAAACGAGGTTGACTATTTCCTGACTGAGGGTACTTTTACCGGTTGGGGTCCATGCAAACAAATCCGTGTTACAAAGGAGAACATTTATAAAATAAAAAATGTGCAACAGCTTGTGAAATTATTGATGGGATTGATGAGAACCCAATGTGATCCAATAGCAAGAAAACGGGCAGAAGGAGTGATAAAATCAAAATATATTAAAATGACAGATGAACATACAATCGTATTTGACACTAAGGGTCTGGAAATCATGTAAGTTTATAATTCCTTTAGCAATCTATTTTGAAAAGAAAAAAATTAAAAGTTTTTAAACTCTGGTAGTTTATGGGATAATTCACGAAATTATTTCCGTCTTGTTTCAGGAACAAACCAATGCTGAATGAAGAGGAAACTCAAAAACTCAGCTTAAGTTTCGAGCTCGTCGTTTTTTCGGAGACGATCGTAAATGACTTGATGAAAATTGACAATTTAGCTTTAGACCCAACTGTCCACTCCAAAATAAACAAAAACGCAATTGATCTAATGCAATATGCACTAAATGCTCTTTCTGTCGCAAGATCTCAAGGATTAACACACTACTTCCTCCTCACTAGAAATACTGCATTGACCATTCAGACTGCAGTTGCCCGAATTGTGACGGATCTCATCAAAATTAGCCGTCTTCCCAAACACACAAATCTTGATAATGTTCTTGGACAAGATTCCTTCAATAGCCTCTTTCATCTCATTGGAATTCTGAAATTTTACGAACAACAGGGACATACCATTTCGCAAGGAATAGTTTCTGATGAATATAACCATTTTATGATTGCCAATTATGAACTAGTTCTTAAATTGACTGAAAATTTTACAAATAACATTTAAATGGGAAATTAGATGGATCCCCATTATGAGATAATACACTTCGGATTTCGCATCGGCTCCTCCCCTTGCAGTTCCTAAACGCAATTGTATTGTATTACCTGTAATTAATTCTACGTATTTAACTTCATATTATTTCTTTAGAATGTAGAGTCATGACTAAACACAAAAATAAATTATTTCCCTGTTATTGTTAAAAAATGGGACTGTTTTCTTAATGAAAAATAAGATTACACTTTTATTGCTATAATCTTTCGTTTGTGTTCTGTTCAGACTTGTTCTATGCATGTCAAAAACAAGATTTTGGCAATTCCTAGGTTGTAAATACCTTTCTCTGTTTACATTCACCGCTGCATTTGGGATTTGTTTGTGCTGTTGACATTATAAGACTATCTAATTGTAAATTGTTGAGCTTCCGTGCATGAATGGAATGGAAGTCAAGTCGCGGTCAACGCCATTCGATTCTTATGCAGAAGAAGAAAAACAACAGCAAAAGTTTCCTATTTTAAATGAGATGCAATGAGGTTAAACTAAATGAATCTTTCCTATTAACGCACAAATCTTCTATAGGCACTCTCAGACAATATACAATTTCGTTTTTGACCTTTTCCTTTTCTCTTCTTGAACTTCTACATAGTACTGATATGTACAAATATCTCGAGGGTTCATATATGAAACTGGGTGACCCCTACAAAATAAGCAGCACTATTAGTTTCCTATTGTAAAAAGTTTCCATACAACGAATAGCTGCTACACAACAAAGTGCGACTGGTGGAGATGTAAGTGGTGTGTTCGCCTGTTAAACTGTTTCCTATTTTCAAAAATTTATCATTTTCCCCTAGAGTATCCAAAAATCAGTCTACATGAAGAACTTGGACATTTTATTCACTTTCCTCTTGTTTTAGTTTTACGCCAGATTTCGTTGTAGTACTTAGTTTTTTTGGTCCAAGAATGGAGCCATCCTGTCCTGTCATTTACGCCATGCTAAAGAAAATCGGATTTCCATTTTTAACCCCGAATTTCGAATTTTCCTTAGTAGCAATGTTCTGCAGAAACATGCAGCAGTCGGACCTACTCTATCACCCTACATTGGCATCTCAACACAGGGTACCGGCATACTTTATAATTTAAACTGAATGATTTATTATCCTCAGAGAGTAATTAGGGTAATAAATAAAAAGGTTAATCCAATTAAATTCAAGCTAAATGAACCTAAATCCACGATTGTCATTTTCGAAAGAATATTTCGAGGAACATTTACTATCGTATAATAGAACTTTGAATTAATCTCGCTCGCGTATTACACGCCTCAATAAAATATACAATCACATAGGAACCGCAATAGAATATGAGATGTAGTTCCACAATTTTGCGTCACTTGCCTATTATAATAATATTACAATAATACAAAGTTGAGCTTGGTTAGGAATTAGGATACACCTTATCAAAAGCTATTTACGTAAGCCATTAGTCATTAGTTTATACAATATAGCATTGCACACGTGCATTTAGTAAATAGGTAAACCTATAAGCAAATAATAAATAAATGGAATTATTGTTATCATGTAGAGATAACATGTAACTAATCCAAATAATAAAATATTTCGCTTGGAACACAAAAGTTTCACCGTAAGAGCATTTAGATAAAAAATTACACACAAAATTAAGTTAAATAAAGTGTACTCAGAATTTTTTCCAATCATTTACTGCATAATATGGATCTGAATCGGTTTTGACTCATATGATAAAATATGTGGACTTTGTAGTGACGTTAATACACGAATTGCGATGAATGTTGCAAACAATGGCAAGTTAATAATACACAAACTTATACACAATCATTTATTTCCTCTCCTTTGGTTGAGATTGACCAACTTGGATTTTGTTTCTCGAAAACATAGAAAGCGTTTTAATATTTCAAAGGAAATAAATAATTTTAATCTAGCTTACAACAAATACTGCGGACGCTTTACAAACTTACTCAGTTTTACCCGAATTGATTAAGAATTCTCGTTGCTCTATAAAAAGTGTTTTGCAAAATTATTTTAAAATGGTACAGCAATGGAGACAAATATTAACTAGTGATGACATCACTCAAGCTGCTCTTTTCGAGTATTACAAAACACAGTTTCCGGACGGCTTCAAAATAATCCGAAAGCATTTGGCAGACTTTATTGAAGATAGCGTATTGATGCGATTGTAAGTTTTAATTTAAATTGTATTTTAATACTATTAATAAAATTGCAATTCAATACTACTTTCTATGGCTCGAGTCGCATGCGATTAAAGCTGCAAATTATTCAATCTCAAAAAATTATTGTTACTAAAGAGTTTGCACGTGACCTTTCCCGTTACAATCTGTGACGCCATATTAACACTAATGAGATTTTTTCCTGAATTTTGACTGGTCAATGTAATTTTCTGCCTTTTAAAATATCTGGCTTAAAAATATGTAAAATTGATTTTAAAGCACACTTTATTCTATTAATAATTAAAACAATCATTCTGAATATAATTATAATATAAGGAATCGAGTAGATGTCAAAAATGTGGAGCACTACGCTTGGGTTTATAACTTCATTGAAGAACTAAAGGAACGTATACAGGAACTATGCAAAGCACCAAATTCTGGGGCCAAAGGAATTAATACGACATATTATGAGGTTTGGTACTTAAGGTTATAGTAAACTATCATGTAAAGTCTATAGTATAGAAACAGTGTAAAGTGAACTTACATAGAACGGCGATGATACATCTACATGCTTATTAAATAAAAGCTCCAGAATTATTAAACATAATTTTAAATAGAATACAGCATACTTTATTTAATGTTTTCACTGTTTATAGAATATGGAGCACTCCGCGTTATTTGGAAAACTTAAAGCCTGCTTGGAACGTGAGCAAGAATTTTTAAAACTGGAAGAAGACCATATTTTAATTAACATTGATAATTTAAGTGAAGGCAGCAATCAAAATAAGCGTCATCTTGACTTTATTATGGCCCAGCATACAACAATCCTGGAGGATAACAAAAATCTACAAGTAGTTGAAGGTAAATACTCCAAATAAATGCATTTATCTTCTGTTTACTCAATTATGTAGGTATGAATACTGTAAATACGACCATATTTCATGTGGATTACTACCGTAATTTCAGAAACGCTCCAATTGTTAAAATGTGGTCAAGGAGTTGTAAATCAAACGCAAAATGACCGAGAGATAGAGGGAAATCTGATTGCTCAGAAAACTGCACTAACGTCAAGGAATATCGAAAATGTAAAAGCAATACATTAATTATTAATATTATTTTATTAATATTTAAAATATTACTTTATATTTTTCAGATTACTTTGACAGTGACAGCACTAAACCAATTCCAAGAGCGTCTTGATGAAACTGTAAGTTTGTTGCTGCAAATTTGTACTGCAACAATCCGAAAACTATATGCGTGGAAAAAGGAACAGCAGAAAATAGCCTACGGTGAAGTTGGGGCAATTAAGTTAAATCGGGTGCAATTGTATTTTGAAGAGCTTTGCAATATGGTTATAATTTTAAAAGACCATATTGACAGAACAAACACTATCTTGTGGAACTATACGACTCTTGATGGCTCACAGCTAAATCACACTTTACCAGTTCTTCTTAGAAAGGTTATTTTTATATATCAAAAATAAAATAATCAAAATATTATTAATAGAAGTAACTGTAATGGAATAATTTTTAGCAATTATAATAATAATAAATATTAATTTTAATAGGTTAAGGAAATTGAAGAGTTATTACTGAAGGAAGGATTGGTCATTGAAGAACAGCCCCCACAAATGCTGACGCAAGAAAACTACTTTTCGAATTCCGTAACAGTTCGACATTTGGCAATTACATTGCTGAACAACCTCAACCCATTGTCGGTTATGTTGTCCTTGATAAAAGAACGTCAGTTGAAACAGGCCAGTTATCAGAAACCAGACACAAAAGCCATGACTCACGAAAAAAAGTGTTTGGTCCTTGAACACCAAGATGACGGAACACCGATGTATTCTGCCACTTTCAAAAAATGCAAGCTTAGGAAAGCGGAGTTCCAAAATTTGCAAAAATTGGACGAATTGGAAACAAACTTGAGGGTAATGGAGGGAAAGTATCATGTACACGTTGAAATTGAAGGATTTGCAAAGCACAGGATTTTCGCAACATCTCTTCCTGTAACTGTGGTTTCTGGGAACATTCAAACTAACATTGCATGTGCTGTCATCTTATGGGACAACGCTTTCAGGAGGACTGCTGAATACCCTAATGACAATCTGGTTCCAGCAATGGAAACAATTGAGCAATCCTACGAAATCCCAGAGAGTGTCCCCTGGGATTCTCTTTTTCCCGTAATAAGCAAATGGTTTGGAAAGGAAACGGGTAGAGAATTGAACAATTCTCATAAAAAGGTCCTGGAGAAAAAGTTGTTCGGGTAAAATTTCAATCTTTAGTTAGCACTTAATCCATTTAACAGTTTTTTAATCTCTTTTATCTATTCCAGTTCAAATCCAGTAGGTCATGTGTCAACTTCCATGCTCTGGAGACATACAATTGAACAAAAGAGTGAAACCAAATTCACATTTTGGAGGTGGCTGTACGAAATTGCTAAACTCATTAAGGGGTCCCTAGCCAAAGCTTGGAAATTAGGGCTAATCATTGGATTTTTAGAAAAAGCGGAAGCAGAGGAACGTTTGTTCAATTGTGAAGCCGGGATGTTTTTGGCAAGATTTTCAGATACGGTTCTGGGGGCATTATCCCTACCGTTCACGGAAATAGGTATTTAATTTTCTAAAGGGAAAAATAACTTTTCTAGGTTTAAAGATGTATTTGCACTAATACACTTGAACTTAATTGATAATAGACTTGAAGGACTTCAAGAAAATTGTTCGTCATGGGCTACCATGGACATCTCTTGACTTTAAAGCGCGAAGTTTAACTGACAGAGTAATTTCTATGGACCAATTCCAGAAAATATATACATTGACCGACAACTCTGACGCAAAAATACAGCCAAAAAGCGAAATTAGTATATTTAGGTATTTATCAAGTCCCCCTCGAAACGATTATGATGGCGATATCGGAAGGTACACTTTTAAAAGACATTTAACTTTTAATCCATTTGCACAATAACACATTTAAATATTTTACAATCAGCAATCTAATATTCTGTATTTAATTTTTTATGTACTTTTACCTACAGGCAGTTTTGATTCATAACTAAATATTATAATTTATTGCATAGTTACTTATATAATTTATTTTGTTATCCATTTATGCAGGATTGGAAAAATAGATCCTTCGTCTCCTCCTGTTATGTAAGTGGTGAAAGTTTGAAGATATTATAATTATAACTTTTTTGTAATTGTTAACCTTATAAAAATATTTTTAGTTCTTAAGTTTTTCCTCTGACTTGAATTTTTGAATGCTTTTTAATTAAAGAATTCGGGAGGAAGACGTCATTGCTATTTTGAAATCGTGGGTCCCTTTCAATGGAGCTACAAACGAAACTACGGGTAAACTGCCAGCCTTGGCCGTGGCCAATGTAGATGAAGGTATGGAAACTGAAACCTCCCAGCCGGAAGTGGTATGCCAACTGCTACGTCAAATTGAAATATTACAGGTGACACATTTGAACTGCAAAATATTCTAGTGTACAAGTTAACTGCTTCATTGTTTATTTCGTAATGCTTTTTAGTTTTAGAATCAATATAGTTATGTAGTAATTTGGTATTTTTGATATATCATTTTTAGGCACGCGTTAAAGAATTAGAAGAACTATTACTGCGATCTGGAACCGAAACCCGACTATAACAGTACTTATCACCCTAATAATGCATGTCGGTACCAGAAAAAAAAATTCATCCAAACGATATTATTTTTGTTTTGTAGTGGATTTCCTAATTGTAATGCATTTCTTTTATAGCCAATATTAAAATAAAAATAATACGAATTTAGGTAATAATAATTTTTAAACTTGATCCACAGCGACCGCGCTACTACTTTTGTTTATGTTTCCTCATTGGCATAACCGAATTTCCCCTGTTTTGTGTTAATATAAATAAAACGCTAGATAAACTTGTCGAGTTATAATAATTATTGAAAAAATAGTTTACGCTGCATTGATCATAGGCAAACCTCCCGTCAACTCTGTCTATACCTAAGATCTGCATTACAAAGTAAAGAAGTAAGTACTTGTAAAACGTATAACATTATAACATTAGAGCATTTACTGAATACAATTATTTCTATCATTCAAAAGAATAATTGAATCGTTCTTCTCCGTGCATTAAATGAGACATTTCATATTCAAACAACTCTTAATTAAGTACTTGGTAATCCTGCTATGTAAACAGACGTAGGCATTACGTGTACATTTATTCATACAAAATCTGAATATGTGATTCATTCGTGCAATAAAAATAGTGTTGCCTTACTGAATAATTACAAAGAACAAAACAAACACATTATTAGGTTGTTAAGAAAGTCTATGTGGGATATTTTCTACAAGCTTACCAAGTAACGAGTAATTACTAATATAAATTTATAATATAGGATAGATTGATAAATCTATTGTATTACAAATAAAAACTAAAAGTCAATTAAAATAAATGAGAATGGCTGATATAGATTTGAATCATATTACAGATATATGTCACCACAAAACATATTATAGGAAGAATGGCAGGATAAATGTCATTTAAGAATTGCCTTCACAAGCTTATTCTGTTTTTGATATTGAGTTAATTGAGTAGCATTTGTATATTGTAAGCTAATCTACGTATACACAGCTCGTACCCAGTAGTGCGTTTTCTTCGATGATAACATGGTGTATGACCCTGACTTGACCTTTCTGCTGAATGTATTTTAATGTCATTATGTATGATATTAAAGCTTGATGATGTATACTCTCTGCGAACACGAATTGTAATATATGACGTAAAAGAATAATGTAAGTTAGAATGAGGAAAGAGTAAAAATTATATTTTGCTAATTCCAGTCAACTTTATTGGATTAGTTAATCCCACACATAATGTGTATAGACATGCCATAAGATAAATATCAATTAGTTATATTTCAAATTCCTCAGATTTTATCCAGTATACAAATGTATAGATACCAATCGTGTTAACTTTATTAATATGTTCTTGAAACGACAATCAGCAAAATACAATGTAGATAATTGTTATTCGACTGCAATATAAATTAGCGTAGATGTATCGAATGTGTATTAATTAAAAATTAATTAATTAATTATTTCATCATATTATTTCTTATCACAAGATATTTATCTGCGTTTAAACATTTCATATGCATTCTGAGTGGGAAATTCACACCCAGAAGTGTATCTTGGATGAAATCTCAAAACGATTAATATATGATCAATCATAATCCTCAACTGATATTTATTATCACATAATTAACAAATAATTAACAAGTACAGTCAGAGTTGCTTTACAAATTACAGTAATGAATAGTATATTCATGAAAAGTAATAGCAAAAAAGAACAGTGTCTGCCAGTTTACCTATGCCCCAACATATTTAATTGCAAAACACTCAACAATAACGATAATTAATTAATTGCAATCAATCACCTGATTAGTATGACTGGTAGGAGTGTCATTTACCAAAAGCAATTATCCGTATATTACGATTGATAACGATAAAGCTTTAAAAGGGATTCTAGCAGATTGATATTCTGTAATTAATTACTGTTTGCCCTCTGCGGATCTCTCTTTGCAAACCATAAGGTAAGGAACCTACGTTAATTTACTTAACTAATTGTAGTTAATATTGTTTTATTTTAATTTTAAATTATTTCTTGTTTTAATTCCACATTTTACAGATGGGTTACCTAATGCACGCAGTTTTGGTTGCAGCACTTTGTGTGGCTGCTTCTCACCAACAAACTTGTTCAACAACTCCAGGACAAGATATCAACTTGCCCAATCTTTCATCCAAGAACCAAACCGCACAGTCTGCATGCTGCGGACTTTGTGCTGGTGTTTCGGGATGCAAGGCATATTCTTGGAATGATTGGCAAGGAGGCACTTGTTGGTTCAAGTCTGGAACTGGACCTCTTGTCCCTAACAGCGGGGTCACCGCTGGAGTTGTTGATGGAGCTGGAGGAGGTAATATATTAAATTATAATGTGGATTGACAATATGGACATTTTTGTACGTGTTTTTGCAAATTTAAAATAAAAAATTCAAATGAAAGTTTCGGGTGAGCAATTTTAGAAAATTGCAGCTCCTGAAAGCGATTTTAATAAGACTTTTAATACAAAAATGTTGATAAACTTGTAAAATAGATAATCTAGGGTACACGAATCTTTTGTTTCGGTTTTTGTTTGCAAATGCAAGAATATTAATTTTGGATCAAATTTTAAAAAAAATACAATATTTTCCACTAGAGAATATTCAAGTTAAAATAGTGCTATTAATTTGTTATTGTAAAATGTGAAGAAACTAAATTAAAAAAATAATTGCAGGAACCTACAGGGTTTTAGCGTTTTACCAGGGAACATGGGACGTTGCTCACATTAGTTTCTGTAGGGTAAGTTTTCTAATAATTATATTATCAAAGTTTTAGCGGAGTTTTAGGGGATATTCTTGATAATGAAACTATTAGAAAACTTACCTAGTATGCATTTCGTGTAAAATCTTTTAGGAAGCAAATAGATTTCTACCTGGTGTAGCAGCTGCTAATGGTTTCACTTACGAGTCCACCACCGACTGGAGCCGCATGAACGACAATGAACTTCGCACCGTCGATGTTGTCCTTTTGCTTGACGATAAGCCTCAAAGCGCCAGTCAAAGGTCAGCTTTCCAACGGTACCTCGAGGGAGGCGGCGGTGCCATGGCCTTCCACGTCTCCGCCTTCACCACAAACCCCAGCGAATGGAGTTGGTACCACAACACCCTCTTGGGATCCGGATCCTTCACCCGAAACACCTGGAAACCCACTTCAGCCGTTATGGAAGTAGAAAACAGAGACCATCCAGCTGTTGCCGGCCTTCCAGCAACCTTCAGAGCCCAGCCTAGCGAGTGGTACGCATGGAACAACAATCTCCAGAATAATCCCAAAATCAAAATCCTGCTATCCATTCATTCCAGCAGTTTCCCCGTGGGAACCGACCCGAACCAAAGTTGGTACAGTGGATATTTCCCCATCTCCTGGGTTAACACTGACTACAGATTCATTTATTACAACATCGGACACAACGATATCGATTATTCTAATGGCAATGCTGATTTATCTGCAACCTTCGGAGACTCTGTACAAAATAGATACATTTTCCAGGCCTGGAGATGGTTATCTGAGGGACGCTTCCGTAGAAATATCAGTCCCCGTTTGAGTGCATTCCAAAATTAATTTTCAAAAATTGCAACAGACAAAAATTAAACGTTTAATTGTAATTGATGTACCAATAAATAGTATTCTTCACTAATTACATAATTTGCATATCATATTACAATTTACAGGACAATTTGTAAAATTAGATAGGATATTTGGCAATCCACAATATTTTCATATAAAACTTTCATGGATAGTTGTCCAATTAAATATTAAGCCAAGATAGGATATTCCGGATATAGTAGTACATGTAAATATAGTTTAAATCTCTCAATATTAATTAATTAATAATTGGCATTATTGCATCAGTGAACTTCGCTTATTCACTGCTGTCTGAACAGAATACACGTATAGTATACCTACCTATGCATTTTTGATATTGAATAGCGGACAGTGTAGGAAAATTGTTATCTTATCTCATTCAGTATCATTATCATACCAATTCTCTGGGTAATTGTAATACTTATGCGTATATTACAATTATATCTGTTTAAATATTATTAATAATATTCAAATAATATATATTTAATCGTAATATTATGTTTACTTATTATTATTATAATAATATATCTATGTATGCAATGCAAGTGACATTGTATGATAATATTAAGTATGAGTGATATTATCATTGCAGTTGTACGTTTGACATGGAGTTGTGAAAACCTCCCGTGGAATAATAAGTGAGCTTGTCTCGACATCTTTAATTAACGTAAGTATTGATGAATGGTTTATTTAGTGAACGTGAGATTTCTACATTTATTTTATGCTGGCTCCTGATGTTGTTCACCAGAGATCAACAGATTCACTCCATCGCGTTGCATCCAACTCATTCACGTTCAATGTTAAAAAGAAGGGAAAACATTGCACTTTCATTTGCAGATTAAATTTTATCCATTCTATTTATTACATACTTACGTTCATATACGCACAAAATGTCTATACACACAGAGATAGTGTAACTGCCAGCTTAATTACGAGTGTGCGTCGGAATTTACAATTAATGCAAACTTATAATATAGAAGCTAAGGGGTTGGATTATCACTTTCAATACAAAACTATACATATATCGTATAACATGAAATATCCACTAGTACTATTTATATGTAAATGTGTGCAACAGACTCCAGACAACACCATTATTATATTTATTACATAATGTTGTCGTTAAAATTTTATCGCAGGCATATCAATTTCTAGATCAATATGCAACGATTATTATTGTATTGACGATAAATAATGTTGATGAAAAAATGCAAGTGGTAGCATTCGGATCAAAGCATTTAAACGAATTTGAGTAATTACAAGACATAATAAATATTGTCGGAAACAGTTACAGAAGCATTGAATTTATTCCATAATATTTTTAAATGGTAAATTAAATAACACGATTTTTAGGTGTAGCACATACAAATAGAATTAAAACTATACAATATATCCATACTTTAATTATCCAATCCATTTATTTATCTTCTTGGGACGGTAGCCGTAATGGCCTATGCCTGAAGATATGGTTTGAGGCTGAAATAAATAAGTGCAAAATAATTCGCAACATTTGTTGTGTTGATTGACACACTTTTTTGTTTCCCAAACGTGTTCGTTATAAACAAGATTACTTTTTGTTTGGTGAAAAATAATTTACTGTCTTTTATAACATTATCGTTTTATTTAAAATTAAAATATAATAAAATAGTTTTTAATTGCCAATTACATTCCCAACTGAGTAAATGAGAATATATACATATACTAAAATTCAAAATGCATGTAGATTTGCTTAGTCTCATAATCTTTTAATAAATACGCACCTCATCCTTTCCGCCTTCCTCTCTTCCATATCTCGCTGTGAGAGCGTCAATCCACAAATCCAATTCAGTTCGATAAGCTGTAGGGCTTAGATATAACAAATTCATATTATCTAGTGTGACAGTTTATATACCTAATGACAATGACGATGTTATCATTCAGTCACACAATAAAAAATTACTTATTTTGACTCCAAAACATATCCTTGCGACGTTCGTGGTACAATATTTTGTCATCTAAGGCCTTTAGAACTGGCGACTCTTCTGAGAACCCAATAAAGAATGATGTAACAAGGAGCACTGCGAACAGTCTTCGTATAATATGTAATGCCCCCATATTGTTGGTTAACCTTGATCCTTTGTATTGAAAAAGTACAACAATCAAACGTGTATAACCTATGGTATTGTTTGTATATTATGTATTTTAATATAAACAATTAATTTAATTTTTTTAAAGTCCCGTTTATTTAATATACTTAAGTGTGCAGCTATCAGGAATATCTAGCTAAGCTGAATGTTTAGCGTTGTATAAACGTTTTACTGGGATTACAATAATGTAGTGCTTCGCTACAAAACTTTCAATATTCTATTTATCTGTGGGAGAAAAGTAATACCCTGTGTTGATTGTTATATACTACATGGTACTATGTAAAAGTCATGCTAGCAGTTTAAATCACTATTTGAACCAATATTGTTATCAGTTATTCGTAAAATATTGGTTTTCCTAACTCATATCCAGCACAATATTTATGTACAATAGAATACATGACAGCAGTAGGCTACCTAACACAACAGCATATTTATTACCACATTACATTTAATCAAATTACCAAGTTCAACCCACATACACACCTAAAGTATATATATTTGATAAGTAAAGTAATATAGATCAACCCAATATGTAAATTTTGCGTAAAACTAAAGAAAAGTGTATAAGTATTTTATTATATTCTACAGAAAATACTATTTCTGCGAATTCAAAGTCATGCTTACCGATAATTGATAATGTAATAACTTATTTAGGTATCTACTATCTACAGGAATAAAATTCATACGAAAGCTGAAATGAAGCAAAGTAAACTGTTTCTATGCATGATAATCAATAATATAGTGGTTTGCTATTTCAAAGGTGAAAGATTGATCATTTCTGATAGAATATATTGATAAATTTTTTCTTATATTACAAAACATAATAATATATTGTAATGTGTGTTATTATTCAAATAAACGCTTTTATTTTTGTATGAGTAAAGGTTGTTTATTGGACTATCTCTGTAATTGATCAATTCATTTGCATAAATTTAAGTAATTGAATTGCGATAAGTGTATGTTCACCCAATTCTTGTATTTCCAATTTTTAGAACGCCAATCATTAGGACGCATACCTGTAGTTAGAACTTGTGGCTGAAAAATAAGTCTTTTCAGTCTCACATTTTTTGCATATTATAAATTCTATAGTAGATTAATGATATAAAAATTGTAGCCCTTTTTTGTTAATTTTTGCCCAAAATATCTAGTGTAATAGGTAACAAAATGTATATGAATGCATTTATATTATTATGTAGACAAGTGTGTATATGTAGTTGACCCAAAAGGATTAAAGTGCTCGCTCATTTCACTAAGGTGCTAAAAATAACTTTAGGTTCAGAATTTGGCTCACAGAGTTGCAACATTTATGACTTTTGTTTCAGTCTTTGAGAAAATTAAGACTTTTTCTCATTAAGACTACTTACATTACATACATTATGTAGTAAATGTACTTCGTAGTTAGGTATTATAGGTCCACGTTGCGTTGGGCAAGTTTTGTGGATGTATTTTCATAAAAAGATACGTGTACACACGGTTTAGCCGCCTAAGAAATATAATTTAAGCCAAACAGACAGGCAGATGCAGTTGGGCTTTCAGGTTGCCACAACACATTGAGTGACTCACATCACATCACATAAAACTTGGATATAGATTATTCTACAAAGCACAACTCCACTGCTCCACATACGCTTTACATTTTACATGCACACTTATGTGCGTAAGCATAGCAGGGAGCAATTATACTTCGATTTTGTTTTACTTGGCTCGACTCGGCTACAGCTTTACAGTTTGATTCCCAAGACTGCACTACTACTGTCTCTCCTGTCCTGTATTCTTGTATTTCAGTACCTCCACGATATAATAATAACAACAACAACGATTTACAGCTAGATTTCCGGCACATGGGAATAATATTTTCCACACAACTGTAAATAACTAATGTGTAGGAATACATTTATAATAGGTTTACAAATTATACTACATAATAATATAGTAGAGGTTTACATTACAAAGTTGTTATTAAATATTTTTTACAAAATACATTTAAAAATCGAGAGACTGTTTTTAAGGATTATATTCATTACAAGTCAGTCCGCTTATTTGACAAATATTACATAGGTAGCAATTAGCAATATCATGTAGGATTAATGTGTATTTTAATATTTTATTTAATATTGAACTATAGCTAACAAATTAAGTTTCTCTTCTAATTCGCAGATAGAATAATAATAATGTTACAAGTATCATCATCGCTATCACACATATTTAAATGCTACGTGTACACGCGGGAGTGCAAAAGTGCGTATATCTGTAACTGACTGTGACACATGCTGTAAAAATTACAACTGAACTATGTATTTGTACATATAAACGTATACAAATGACAAATTAAAAAATTTGTAAACAAAAATTTTTTGATACAAAATTGTGTGCATTGTGTGGCAGTGGTCTGTGTAAATTGAGACACATGCAAATGTAATTTAGGATAATGATAACCGGATAAAATAATTATTGAGATGTTGTATTTGATTGATTATAGTGTATAATAGTGACACTAAAATAGCATCATTATACCACTAAGCTGGACAATTAAGAAAACATTATAAAATGAAGAGATCGGATTCTGGGGGAGGTAAGTATAATACCTTATCGCTTCATTCATAAATTAATTAACACTTACATAACAAACACCGAAGATCAATTTTAGGGTTTGAAATCTTGGGCTTTCCGATAAAAATAATATTGAGATTCGTCCCATATTTCTTTTGCTGATACCTTGTAGGTAAGAGTCCTTGTTTGGTTATTGTTGACATTTTTCTCCAAAATCCCTAATCTTTCCCAAATAGTATTAGAGACCCAAAAATCCTAGAAATCTGTAATCGTGAGTAAACGTGAACTGTTATAATTAATTGTCAAAACATTCTATCAACTAAGATAAGTCATTATAACTGAATTTGTTTACTAAACTTGTGAGTAAACCTGGCAAAGTATATGAGATGAATAAATAAATTATGAATCTCCGTTGACTGCTTGAATGTGTTGTAGCAAGTGAGTTCTTGCGATTTTATTCTCGTGTTTGTATACAGTTGGATTAAACCGCAATGCGGTAAAAGTGATTATATTAATAGTTAATTTATCATAGAAACAGTAATTTAATCATCTTAATGTATTATCTAGTCCTATCTAGCCAGGGCGTAGTCATCCTTTTAGGTGATCCGTGGTAGTCATATTTTACTGGTAATCGTAAATGATGATAAATAGACGTATTGTCAAATGTACCCCAACGAGACTTAGAAAAAAATCAACTTTTTGGATCTCCTTATAACATGGTAGCAAATGTGTATCAATCGAAAGCACTAGTAAAGAGCTTTAAAACAACACTAATTTCATTTTTCTACGGTGTTCCGTTTAAGAGTAATGCAAAAGTCCGATTTTCGGATTTTTCGGATCCCATTGATTACTCATGAACGGGACACCGTAGAAAAATGAAATTAGTGTTAGTGTTGTTTGAAAGCCCTTTACTAGTGCTTTCGATTGATACACATTTGGTACCATGTTATAAGGGGGTCCAAAAAGTTGATTTTTGTAAGTCTCGTTGGGGTACCTTTGACAATACATCTATTGTATGTGCGTGAGTAATAACACTTACAGCATTATATTTTACATCAACCGTGTTTCTTACTTCTAGGACGAACTATAGGCACAGTGTATGAGTCAGGTCTGAGTTTAGATGAAGGAAAACGAAAGTGGCGAAAATAACATTCTGTTCCTGACTCTAGCTCGTACACTAATATCATGGAGTATTGCTAATAAATGACTACTGGGCGTGCCTGTCACAACTTAATGTGGATATTGCATGACTAAAACTAAAAGATTATCAACTTCTAGATAACGTTATACAAAACCTGCAAATTATAGCGATATAGCTTAATATACTAGATGATAGCCAGCGGCAACGGACTCATTGGGTATTGGGAGAGGGCCTGTATGTTTATGCGACAAATCCCTAAAGGTAAGGTCGGAGATAAGCCGATAATCCTGTTTTGGGTACTCAG
>JAQFYC010003674.1:0-19884 GCA_034694165.1 Tomocerus mixtus
GGTCAGTTTTTCAGGGTGGGTCAGTTTTTATTGAATTCATAAAAACTGACCCGGGTCAGTTTTTCGGGTCAGTTTTTCAGGGTGGGTCAGTTTTTATTAACCAGTAAGACGCAGTTACTTGTACGCATCTCATAAGTACCTATTTAGATAAACCCGCCCGGTTACCTTTATGAGCCTCATTAATATATTACGTAAAGCTCGGTTTCTTACATACCTAACACCTACACAAATCCCAATTACTTATGCCCATCCCTATAATACCTACAGTTACGTATATGCACCTCATTATTGCATAAATAAAGTTCGGTCTCTTGTGATGATAAGGCTTTCCATATACTTACAAGTTAAGTTACAAGGCAACTGTCCCGTCACAAATATACATATACTTAATTATTTAAAAGTACATATTACATTTATACAGAGGGCCTTAAATCAGCTTAATTACAAGTGCATACACAATGGCTTATTACCTTAACAGCCTACTTTTATTACATTCTCATCAAAATAAGGCACTGCCAATCTATCAATAAGTACATATTACATAAAGAATTCCCAGACAAAATATTGCATTGACAAAATCTCTCGTTTGACAAAATCTCAAACATTTCATTGAAGACACCCAGCAAATTAACTACTTATTTATAGAGCAGGGCAAGTAAATTAAATACACAAGATTTATTCATTAATTTTAATTCTTTATTGTAGTACTTATTTAGTAATAACAATAATACTTATATTCCATTTTATTTCATTAAAAACCAGAAAGACGGATTCGAATACAAGTATGCTATAAGTACCTAGTTCTAAGCATGCAAATATATATTCACCACAATGTGAGATTTTATCACACAAAGGATTTTGACCTATAAAACTACTTATATTTTGTGTTTCAAAAAATTAGACAATTTTCAAGAATCACATAGCAACTACGATCGAAGTCGTTTCGTAACAATACTTTGAGAATTCCATAATGTGTGGCGCATGGTGTTGTTTTGTAAGAAATTATCATCTGACCACAGTAGTAGTATTGTAAGTTGCATAAACTTGATAACATTATAAAAAAATCGCCCTTTTACCTTTGGAACGTAAGTTGTATATCGTCACACACTGGTATCCGTTATATTGTAGCAAAGCTAAAAAATTGATTTACATTGTGTGACCAATATTGTTACGGAAGAAATGCCATTACGGAATGTATTTCCCACACTCTATGAACTGGCCCTTCGAAAATTATCATGGCCAGATGCTATCACTAGGAAGGTATTAACATCTGTATATTATTATTTTATTACATTTTGTAAGCAGTAGTAGTTGCGATTCATAAGTTAAATAAATGTGTAAGGCAAAATTACTGATACTTAACTTCGTTGTAGATACTAATAGTTAGTATATGCCTAAAAATGAACAGATACATCCATTGCTATATGTATATATTTACAATCGTACGTAATAGCGTTTTACACCTTTGTTTATTTTAAAACAGGAAAGTGAAACATACCCCAGTGAGATAGCGTTTATTAGGAACAAAATTGAATTGGCCTATATTAAAGACAAAGATAACAATCTAAGCAAATTGCTTGCACAAAAGAAACTTGAAAATTTTTCGAATACGGTAGTAAATAGTTGGATCCGCTTATCGAATTACTACAAGACACCATTGATTGAATTTAGACAGAATTCCATATTTCTGGCCCTTCAACCTGTAACTTGTCTCGATTTTCTCAATTATTGTACAAATCTCTTCCGCAGTGATGAATCAATTACCGAATTTAATTCTCTCATTGGGTTTGTCCCCTGTACAAGTATACGTACGTTCGCATTTTGAGATTTACTAAATAAATATACAGTAATATGCTACATACCTATATACGCTATATCCATTAGCTTACAAATTAATCATTTTCCTGAATGCTACAATTGCTACATAACAGCTCAAAAAGTGGATCCAAAAACGTGGTTGGATATAGTAGATATCTTGAGCATAACCAAAGCTGATTCGGATGTAGAAGAGCTGAGCATTTATTTTGGAAAGCCAGTAAATAAGCGAGGTCCAACTAATTTTGACTTCTCCAGGACAATGCAAGGCTTCTATCAGCTCAAAAAGCTAATTGTACATGGGGATGCTAATGACACCTTGTTGCAGACTATCGGAAGATGCTGCACATCACTGGAATATTTGGATATTCGGGGAACCAGAGTTACTGAAGTTGGAATTTCAAAGTTGTTGTTTAAACGCCCTCAGAATTTGAAAAAATATATTAAGCTAGAAGGACCGGATAAGATTGTAGAAATACCCCAATCCATGTTAAGGCCGCTGGCCAAAAAGTAAGGCTTCTTTTGCATAACCGTTTCTCTAGTACTTAGTAGGATATCGACTAATTTTCCAATGCTGAAATATAATAATTGTATACTTATTATGGTGTTTATAATTTGTGGTTAGGTTGGTTTACTTTGATATGTCAACAATAAAGAAATCAAGGATCCTTTATGAACATTACCATCCCGTTTTAATTGCTTGTCCAACCCTAGTAGTAACTCAGAGGGCATTTTTCTTCCGTCCGAACGGGAAGCCGAGGGTTGTTTGCAGGATAGATGACAATTCTTCATCGGAATTCCACATGAAAATCATGCAAAAAATACGATCTCCATTCTGTTTACCATTATTGGACTTCATTCGGGAATTGAAAACATTTTTTAATCTTTCCGAATTCGAAGTTAGAGTTAATGAAGTAGGGGAAGAAGTTGGCTTCCTATTTTATCAAGTAATTTACTCATTTATACATGAATTCCCAAAACAATCATTTCCTGGTGCAGTGAAGAAATACATTGTTGTCACCTGTACATTTACTCATCTTAACTTTATCGGTTTTTCTGTAAATAAAATAAAAAAGAGTACAATCAAGTATGTAAATATAAAAAACTATGTAAAGCAAGCTTCATTTAATATTTTTGTAAATATACCTCTATTCCTTTCTTCTACAGAAAATGGTTCTGGTGATACATCTTGAGGTTGAAAACTATGATGTTATCTCGATTACTTCATACGCGTCTTCGGCTTTGTCCTTCTTTTCAGTGGATATGATCAATAGATTTTCTCCGAATGTTCGATATATAAAAGCATCACTTGGATACGCCATAGATTGTGACAAAGGCTTCCCAAATCTGAAATCGGTAACTGCTGCTGTGATTGAAAATAAAGATGTGTTACAAACAATTATTAGCCACTGCAAAAATCTCAAATACCTCGAAATCCGTGAAATTCTCAAATCCATCGGACCTTTAGATGATTTTGATATTCAAAACAGCTTTACAACTGAGAATACAGAATTTGAAGTACTTCGACTACTTTTCGCAAATGATATCACTCTGTGTGGGGGTGTTAAGACTATAATGACTTTATGTCCCAATATGCGAATGATTGGGGATGTTAAATACTTCAGTATTTCTTATGAGCACATCATGGGCTCACTAATCTCATTGAGCCTTCACAATTATGAATTTATGTACGAATATAACGGCACGCTTCATCACACTACAACTCCATATGGACAGTTATACTCGACAGGAAGTTTGACTGGAACGGTAACTGGAAACTGATAAGACTATGATGGTATCTGTGTTATGTTTTAAAGTTTAGTTAATAAATATTTGTTACTGCAATGTTATGTATGTTTGCTGTTAGTAGGTTATTACTTTTAAGAAATAAAAAGTTTTGGGGGATTGTTATAAATAAAATTAAGACCTATAATTTATACATAAAAGTTCCTTCCTAATTTTCTATAATAATTAAAATTGCTTTTAGGCATTACTTTCAACGAGTGCATAGAGAGAAAGCTATATATTATATAATGTTTTCTTTGCATTATGATAATTCATAATATTGGGAAGGGACACGAAAATTTTCTGTTAAAATAAAAACTTTCTTTGCAAATGGGACTCTTTAGACTTAATCGGATGTTTTAGAGTGTACTAACTCTACTAACAGTTAATTTTACGAAATAAATATACCAAAATAATAAATTGTTGTACATTATTTGCTGATAAGTATTTAATTATTTATTTGAGTGTTTTCATATCATAGAATGTAGACCAGCTACATTTAAGTAAGTATAATTTTAAATAGGATATAACACGTCAACATGAAATATCAAACCAATATAAGAGTGAAATTACAGAAAGGATATATATTTGTAAACATTAATATGTATAAGTATGTGCGATAATCAGTCGGGATTATTGTAAACGATAAATTCTATAAAAATGTAAGATCATAATTCTCTGCTGGCAAAACTAGTAGATCTGATTTCTGGAATGCTTTACAGAACAATCACGAAATGTAGCGACAGTTAATTAGGTAGCGTTTGGCCAATTAATAAGTTGAACGGACTGGAGCGTAGTTGATGCGAATTTCTGGGGTAGAGACGGGAGCGGAGTATTGTTGAGAACGAACTGGAAGTGGAGCAGGGGCAGAGTAGCTGGATTCCATTCTTACTGGAGCGGGGGCAGAGTAGCTGGATCTGACTGGAGCTGGAGCGTAGCTGTCTTCTTGGCTTTCGACGAATTTGGGGCGGGCGTTAGCTTCATCATGAGCAGCCTTTAATTCAGCGGGCATTGGTGGGGATGTTGGGATGTGGCTTCCAGTTGCGTGGAATCCATCGGCATCAGCGGTGTAGCTCATGGAGATGAGTTCTCCATCGGGGGAGGTGTAGCTGTAAGATCCAGTTTTCTTGAGTTCGCTTGTAGACTCTACTTTGCTGCCGTATCCATCATCAATGACACGCTTGGGCCCTTGCACTACTTCGGTATCTTCTTGGGACTTGATTCCATTTCCAGTTTCGAAACTGTAAAAGTAGTAATGATATTTAAAGAACTCTAAAAAAGAATCTTGTAGAAAAAATATGAATCTTATTTCAAAAAACAATTTTAAATCTGATAAATACTTACTCAGAGTCAGCTCCAAATTCTCTGATGTTCTGATTGTAGCGGATAATTGGGATCGGGGTGGTTCCCGAGACTTGTCTAGATACTGGAGCAGAAGCATACTGGGCAGCAGCGGCGGCGGCGAAGAGACATAATGCCAAAACCTGATGAGAAACAAATATATAGTAAGTATACCTTCAGTTAATGGTTATTGACAACTTTTTGCTAAAATGCGTTGGTATGAAAAATGGAAATTTTGACTTACAGATTTCATTTTGATGAAAATTGGGTTTATTTTACTCTTAGAAGATTTTGTAAAATGATGATTTAACTGCTGGAAGAGCTGTGAGTTGATTGATACTTAGAGAACGGAAATTCTGGTATTTATACAAAAACGATTTCATGTGTTTTGGTTTAAGACCCTGTTTAATAATGGGTTCAAATATAAACGTCCTTTGTTCGTATCTTATTTTTCTTCACTAGCATGGTCAATTGTATATTATCCTCAGTGTAAGTAAACCTTTTCCATGGTCATGGCAAAGCAAGGGACAAGGAGAGAGCCCTTTGCTTGGTTGGTGTTATTCTTATTGCTAGTGTATTAATAAATAACAAATCTTCTAAGTTAATACTTTAAGGATCATAAAAGTACATTTCCAGAGAGAAGGGTTTAAGCTCTAACTATCGATATCGACTAATACTGATTAGATTCTAGTAATGGAATTTTCATAAAGAAAATAACAAGGACATATTATTATTGTTTGTCTTCTCTTTCAATCCCATCATTCGAAGACTGCGTGTTCAGATCTAATGTTGATGTTATATGCTATGACTACGTACCAGTATGAAATGCATAGGGTGCGAGTGTATGAGAACAATATAAATTATATGAGAAACATCCTTGCTATTATTATTCGATTCATTACTACAGAACAGAGTGAGTAGTAGTACTTAAGTACTCAGTACAGTACAGAATATACACTATACATACAAGGAAAGGAAAGGACCATTAAATCTCAATGTTCAAAAAGCATTTAAGAGAGCAAAAGGGAAAAAATTCCTAATTCTATTGGTACACCTGGTACACCTATAAAGGTCCATATAAATAAGTGATAGGAAGTCACACCTGAGACGGTAGCTAATTGCCGTTGTAATGTGACATGTGACACAACAACACATAATAATATGTGGGTGTCTAAAAGTCTAAGTATACAGAATACAGATACAATACAATACACAACCGAAACAGTAAAGAAAATCTACATACAGACTGTATATATGCCTGAGATGCAGAATACAGAATTTTGCTCAAATATAAATTACTAAAAATACATTTCAGCTCCTCCGAATTAATTAATTGTATATACACATGGTATATGTAATGTAATATCGATAAATGTTAGAATGCATGACATCATAATATAACTTTTCTCAACTTAGATGCAGAAACACAAAAACCTTACTGAAGATTTTACTTGTATCATCTATGTGAAGGTGAATCTGTCAATTACTTTGCATTTAAAAGATTTACTCCCAGTTAAGTTGTTATTACGCTTACAAGCGTTTGCGTATATACTTTCACACAACGAATATAGTAGTGCAGTAGCAGCAAGTAGTATGCAATTTATGACAATAGACTATATGCTCTGTCCCTCTTTTTGCCATTCATCATGTGTTAAACTTTAACTCAGGAGCAATGGCAAAAAGAGGGACAGAGCATATAGTCTATTCTTGATACATATACATAAATACAACAATATAGCCTACATGTTAATTGATTTTATTTATGTTCTAATCTGAATGTTCCGTTTCAGCATAGTATTACATTTGCTCTTATTGTTAATTAACTAATGAAGTACTTATAGCAATAATAAACCATGGTAAATACGGATATAAATAATGTATCGAAGGAATGTCACATTGCATACACAATTCGTCAAATCTCTAAGTGCCCCAGTTGGGTAGGTGTGAGAAAGTAAATCCTTGCATTGAAATTCGTCAACGCAATACAAAAAGGTTGAACCGATAAAAGTTGCAACATATATAAAAAATATAAAAATCTCCCACTTATGGTACACCTCTCATAGATGTGGTCCGTATATTATGCTTCTGGTGTACCATTGTTGCATGCACACTAGTTGTAAACCCATATTTCGTATGCCCAGGCAATTCTCTACTATACTTTGTAAAATTTTCGAAAATATAGACAAAAATTATAGACAACAAATGTTCAGAATTTTAGTCGAGATTAGTGTAAATCCGGTTTTATCTAAAAAACATTTTGAAGGGGAAAGAACTTTTGGTCAAAAGTGGATGTTCCAGTTCTGTCGCATGTCAAACGAGGTCACAGTTAATTGACCCGTGGACCGATTGGTCTCATTTTACAGTTCACCCTTGTACCCATGTTATCTAAATATAGCAACAATTTGAAAAAATATGACCCTTTAAGTTATGCGATTCTTTGAACCCGGACAGTTGACACAGAATCCAGCACTTTTTATTTTTCCAAGACCTATCCTACCCATGTACAACTCCTTTTCTCTCCTTTCGTCTCGCTCACGGTCGCGTCACTCCATAAATGTATCGATACCGATACATTAATAATGCCAACAACAACCCTATCACATAAATAAATACTAATATTATGCTTATATTAGTATTTATATACCTGTGTTGTATAAGTTTTGTTAAGAAATGAACATAAAAAATATCTCTATCTTGTAGTTTGGGACCTTATATCGTAACTTGCAATAATCTACTAACAATCAAATAAGTAAATAATATCTATACATAATACATAGACTACATCTACGAGCTACGACTACTAGCATCGCAGCAGCAGCAGCTGATTTCTGCATATAAGTGTGCACTGTGCAGTGCACTACAAGATGTGATATGTGATGTAAGCAGCAAAAAAGTAAACAAGTATTACTTTTTCCAAATTCCAAAACATAGATCAAGCTTAAAATATTCTTTTTACGACACAAACAATTACTATAGGTGAGTAAAATCTTACTGATACCTTAATATATTTTCTCAAAAATAATTATAAGTCATAAGTGTTCTTTCCAGGTTGCGAAAGTATTTTCCAGATCATTGAAATATTGTAATTGTAAATGTGACCGATGTAGGCTATAGATATCGTCCCTATAGTTTATGCAATGGGATTTAGTTTAGATTTAGTGTTTTTGTAAATAAACCACACCAACCCCGAACGGCAAAAACTAATTATGTATGTTGTATGTGTAACAGGGTTCAAGTCAAAGCTACTTATTTTGGTCTGACGATGGAAGAAGCGGACAGAGACAGTTTATTGTGGTCATCGGATGACACTAAAAGTATAACAACAACAGCAACTGATATGGAGGAGAATTATTTTTCATCTCCTATGGTAGGTACAAACTGATATGTCTACAAACTAATAAGGTCATTTTTAGAATCAAGATTGTTCAGCAAGAGATTTAATTTCAAATTGCCTTCGCTTTGCCTTCTATTAAAATGATTATGATTACTATTTGAATGGTACAAAGTCCTGATTATTTAGGATGAGATATACTACAAATATACACATCTTTTCGCCCAGTTTGTCAATGTAATGCAATATTATGGCATTTTGTAAATAGGACGACTCTTTAACGACCGTGGAGGAACTGGAAGCTGCAATCAGCCACATTAAAGTACTGGTTTTGGAAACTGATGGTGTGTCAGAAGAAAGGAAGCAATTAGTTAAGCGCTTGATTGATCTTCGGATGAAGTTACAAGATGTCAAAGAACTTACTGATGATTTGGAGTCTGTATCCGAGGATTTTAGAATTGTAAATAATCATAATTTTATTATCCAAAAGCAACCTCTTCATCGATCTCCAAAATACTGTGACAGATGCGGGGGAGTAATATGGACAATTCTTCAAAGTTGGTATCGCTGCAACAGTAAGTGTATTAAGATAAATTGCCATATTAAATTAAAAGTAAGTACAAATATTTTTAACACTTTCTAAACGCATTCATCTGAACTATAGGTTGCAGCTATCAATGCCACCAGAAATGCATCAATGAAATATATAGGAGCTGCCCTTCTCCGAAAGTTAGTAATGAAACTGCGTACATTCAAGCCATATGTCCGGAAGTAGGCCTTCCATCTCAAAACTACAGGTGTGCCGAATGCAAAGCTCATTTTACTTTAAGTAAGTTGTGTATCTACTCAAAAGTTTCCAAAAGCATATTACTTTGCTTTTGATCTTGGTAATTTAATCCTGGAAATAATATTATAGAAAACAGTTGGATGGAACCTAGAAGATGTGATTATGATGGCTTGTATTACTGCCCCCTTTGCCACAAAAACTCCAGTTATTACGTTCCAGCAAGGATACTTCATAATTGGGATTTTGAAGAACGAAAAGTTTCGGAGGCTTCTAAACAATTTCTGGCACTTATGGCTCGAAAACCAAATATCCATTTGGAAAAAATTAATCCAAAACTATTTGGATTCGTTGAAGAACTTAATATTGTCAAGGTGGATTGATAATCATTGACCACTAATTTAATATGCTAGATAACAGTAATTAATGCTTGGAATTCGTTTTGAACTTTCAGGGGTTAAGAGAGAGTGTAATCATAATGAAGGACTATTTTATGACATGTCGGGAAGCAATTAGCCAAAAGCTTCTTCGAAGGTTGGAAATGAGACAACACTTCGTAGAAAATTCTAAAATGTATTCGCTGCAAGATTTAATTGATATCCAGAATGGCTCTCTTATAAAGTTCTTGGAGAAAATTCATTCCAGTTTTTTAAAACATATTAAAGACGAATGCGAAGTAAGTACAGAAATCCCTAATGTTTCGTATTATTAAGATCATTAAGATGTTAATGGAGAGAAGGTATATTATATTTATAGTATCGATGATTATGTAATGTAATTCAATCACAGTAATGTGAAATATTAATCTCATTTGACCTTCAAATACCATTTTATACAAATATTGGATAGCTTATAGATTAGTTTGGAGTAAAGATAGATGATCGGAGGGTCGTTTTTCGGCATTTGGTATTACAATATAATATTTTCCCCTGTTTACAGACATGCCATGGAAAAGGATTTATTTGCGAAATATGTGAAAATAGTCATGTGATATTTCCGTTTGATCCTGCTACTCATCAGTGTTCATCCTGCCACGCTGTCTTTCACCATATTTGCTTTTCAAAAAGAGAATCTTGTCCAAAGTGCCTTCGATTATCGAACAGAGCTTCCCTGAAATGAACCACTGGACGAAATTTTGACTAAGTATACAATATTTTTCCGTGTGCCAACTAATTATATCCCTTGTGTGTGTTCTTACTTGCTGTTAAGCCTGAATTTTGTGACTGCCAGTTATGTAAAAATATTCATGACATGACAAAATTAATGTCTAATTTTGATAATCAGGAGGTAAAAAATAATTGGATTGTATGCATATGTTTGTTCATAAACTAGTAAAATATTAGCAATTATACACAAAGTGCGAAGGTACCAGTTCAGCTTTAAAAGGCAATAATATTTCATACTTAGCTAAACTAATGTCAAAATGTTATAATACTAAAAATTCCCAATTTTTTCATGCTAGTAATGGATAGGTATATCAGGCAAGGCATTATTTATTACATTTAATATTTTGAGTCATTTGCACTGCGGTTTTTTACATACAAAGAATTTCGGTGAATTGTATAAGTAGTCGTGTATATTTTAGAATTGTAATATTGATCAACATGTGTCTTTCTACTACTTGTCTTTTTGTAACTAGGTACTGTCTGTATCGCCATTAAAATGTTAATAACTAAACTAATTGTGTCATTAGAGTGTTACTGCTTTGGAGGACTATATGTATAACCAAACGCGGCATTGTAACGAAAGCTCCAAGTTGGATTTAACTTGACGGTTTCGTATCCATTCGCATTGATACAATAACTAGTGCCACTGTTGCGATAAAATGTGTGCAACATTTTCTTTTTCGCAATGGGAAGCATATTGTCAATCTTGGGACGGTGGCCGTAGTTGCTATTTGTTGAAAGGGTGACAGTGCGACAAGGATATTCTTCCTACGCAATGTTAAAACAAAAAGGATTAGTAATAATTTCTTCTCTCCGCCATTCTCGGCATCAAATAATTTTTGCAACTGAATCTTTAACGAGGAGAAATAATAGTTTGAATTACTTCTTTGTCGTTGTGCAAATAGTGATGAACGTGCTTTCTGTCGTCTCTAAACAGAGACTGATCATAACCATCACAAAAGAAGAAATTGTAATCGTAAGGTGTTTTACAGCACTGATTGCATTTCCCGTTGTTATAATAGGTTAGGAAAGGAGTGCAAACGTCAGCAACTGCATAAATCACTCCTTCTTCTGGTTCCGGTGGTTGCTATAATTATGTAAATACAATCACATAAAAGCACTTAATTAATTCTGCCATTATAGTCAATAAAATATGTATGTAAACGTGTCGTAAATACAAATATTACAGGCTGCATAGTAAATTGAGAGCATAAATATAATCTAGCTGTCCCCTAACAAGTTCGTATGGAGAAAGTAGGCAAAGGCCCAGGGCAATACTACTATGCAACCATATATTTATATAGTATAACGGCATTTTAAGGTACCTCTACATAAGTGGGGCATGCAAAGTAAAATACAGATAAGTAAGTTATAAAATGTATAAGTTTAGCAAAAGAGAAAAAATAGTTTTTAAAAATAGTTTACATTTCGTAGTTTGATGCGCCAGTTATTTTCAATCTTCCTACTCTGAGTCTCGTATGCTTTCATACTCTGCCATGGCGTAAATCTTTGTCCGACCATTTTGAAGTGGAATTATGTGAAAACTATGAGTGTGTGAAGGTAGATGTACGTGGAAGATGTTTCTTTCTGCAATACTTTTGAGTTAGTGTGGGTGTGAGTCAGTGGCAATGCTGTACTGTCAGTCGGATTCAAAAGAAATGATAGGAAACTGTCTAGGATTCTACTGCACAATGGTATAGAGCTTTAGTATGTTTGATGTTTGACGGAAGTAGGATAATGGAAAGTTTGCGAAGGTGATAAATCTGTAAACGGATGTGTAACTTTCTCCTTATTTTCCCATACTTACTGTCTATCTGCTTTCACCGGTACGGTAATATATTTTATATCCATGACAACTTTTATTTTAACGAAAGGAGAAAGAAGGAGCCTATAAAGGAAATCACGCAGTCTTCCAGTCATAAACTTCATAATCATCACTGCCAACTCCTCGTAGACTTGTATGTTGTCCAGCCAGCAGTAGTTGCCCCCTGGAAAGCATATCTATCTACAGATACTTAACGAAGCTACATATATGGATAAATTGACTCACTCGTTGTGTGAAATCGTGTATCACTATCATTAGTTAGTATAAGTAGTACGTGCGAATCAGCTTATCGACTTGACATATTCAACTTCAAGGCACAATGAGTATGAACAGAACGCCTAGTTCCCAGTAAAAATTCCTAGTTGGTATACCTACACTTTCAACCAATTAGACCCTAATAAAACTAACGTGCCGACTGACAATGAATGACATGTGTGTTCCGTGTGTGTGTACCTGTAGGTACGAATTATCACAAAAATCTTGCTCTAGATGATATCGGCTGACAAATCATCTTGCAAAAATACACAGGTTTTTACATTTGCCAAAAAGTTTACGCTCACGAACATTTTTTAGAAAAGTAAATCCATCATACAATTTTTCATACAATCCAGTAAAGTAGTGTGGTGTGTAGAAATATGAAATGCGAAATGAAACCGTATGGTAGTACTACTTTTAGTTAGCACAGTAGTGCAGTGTACTACATTTATGTACCTATGTGATGTATTTTATGTCCATTCCCTTTTTTACCTATTCGTAAATCACATTCTGGCCTGGTACATCTTTTATATTACAAAAACGTATGGTAGAATGTGAATTCTTGCTAATCATTAATTAACTGTAGTAAGGCTACTAAATATGTTGACATCCTAGCACACTGTGCCAAGTAAGATTGAGCGCTAGAACACTACTGTGGGGCTTGATGAAATAACTAAATACTTACATTTCGTTCGGTTAATCAGGAACAAGTAGGAATTTATTCTTTGAACATTATTATTGCAATAAAGGTAGGCAAAGTAAAAAACTTAATTTATTTTAGCCTATTAATTTCTGTAATATATTTTTGGTATCTTCTGGGCAAGTTACAGTATGCCCTATTGTTCTTGCATCATTGAATATCTCGTAATCATTTCCTCCTGGCATGGTTTTATCTCCGAAGAAATGAATTTTAGAATACTGCTCCAAAAATTTGAGAGAATACGTTTTATCCCATCCATGAGGAAAGACATCAAAGCTAATCTGCCCACCAATTGAAAAGCTCAAACCTAAATCGGGGAATTCCTTCCTGAGGTCTTCCACAAACTTTTCCCGAATACGATTTTCCTATAAAGTTTAAAAGTAAAAACGTTCAGTCAAACATGAGACGAAGTGGCAAGTCATGAACCGTTAAAATGTGATCAATTTGTACAATATAAAATGAAATCGATAGAAGTTCTCATTCTCATCCTCTTTTATATGGCACATCCGTTAATATAGTTCTACCTTGTCATACTCGTAGAACTCGTCTCGTTCTTTCTGGGTACAGGAGCGGCCAACGGGACATACATTTATCATACCATTGCGAAACTCAATAAAAGTTCCTCTCTTACAAGGCAAAGTGATTTTTGACATGTAGGCAAGGCAGAAGTTAATAAACTTTTGCAATTTTTCTTCTCCCATGAAATTGTGTATAGACTCCGATGCCATTTGCTCCCCGTTCTTGTAAGCGACCAGTCCATTTTCAGCAAAAATATAGTCAAACTCTGCAATAGCTGTTCAATCCATACAAAAATTATATATCAACATAAATATGCAGTATAGTATATACTTATGTAAGAAGTACATATAAGTAAGTAAGTAGGCATTTATAGAAACACCTATTTAAGCTTTCTTCATTTCTCATGTTATTATGATGGAAAAAAACAGAAAATCAAAGAAAATAAACAAAGGAGATAATAAATCACGTTATACTTAGAATTCCTATAAATCATAAATCATACAAATTCAAAACTTTATATCAAAATAGAAGGCATCCATAGAACACCTTAATTATGTCCTCATACATCATGCTGTCTATATGTTGTAGGCACGTTGGATCTCCGGCGCTGCACACTGGCAAACCAATTTGAATATTTATAAACATGTTACTTAAGTATATGCTTATGATATCTCGCAACAAAACCTCAAGTTATTGTTTTAGAATTCCGCATATCATACCTAATTTATTATAAAAAGTTAAACCCAAGTGCAGGAATGTGCAAAAATATTTTTTGCACCTTTTGACATAATGGCCTATACAATATACGCAGTGTGTACAATGTCAGATATCCAGTATATTTACAACATATATGGTACTATGAAGAATGCATTAGGAATAACAAGCATTACAAAAAAAGCATGCATACCTTGCTTTCCACCTATTTGTTCCAGGATCTTATCCAAATCGGAGCCTCCAACCACTCCAATCGGTACTTTTGGCTTCACATCATTAACAAGGAACTTGTAAAATTCCGGATCTATTACCTGAAAAGTTATTAAGCATTAAATGTGATGTACAGTAAACATGCAATGCGAAGATCTTTACACATATGGTAATACTATTACAGTACAGTACAATTTTGCATTTCCCTTTTTATCCAGCTACAGATATAACCATGGACCATTACTACAAGCACCTATATAAGCCATTGAACAGAATAATAAAACTAAATTACCTAGTTAAGTATGTAAAACAAGATTAACTGTGTAGGGGAAGGCCTAGCATAACACACACTTCAATTCTAAGTAAACAAGTCAAGCCCTATAAAAGATTTGGGAGAAAGCAACCGGTAGCCTTAGTTATGTGCGATAAAACAGTTGTGTTTAAGCAGAGACCATAGGGTAAGTAGTAAGTAGTAAGTGAAGTGGTATGTAAGTCGATCGGCTGCTGCCAGCCAACATTCTCACAACTTCTGCAAGATAGTTACGATACGACCACAACTACTACGTAAGAAAGGAAAGAATGTTTCCATTTCCAAATGAAAATGAACTATACAACGCAGTTCATGCTTTATTAGATAACCGTGCCGTGATGTGATCTTTCTAAGAGATACCATCCGTGCACTTTCACCAATGCTAAAGGAAACAATTGGAGAGTTTCGTTCGAGGAATAAAAAAGGTACTCCGTCTTCCAAACCAGCACCAGTCTTCCATTTTCTTAGGACACGAGAAAGATAAATTTATCGACTGACTGGAAATGTTCTATCTACTGTCTATCTGGGGAAGTATCTACTTGATCAATACAGTTAATTTAGTAGTCTCTTCACGATACCCATGTTATATAACAAAACTTCAACAGACCGAATCCATCCATAATGAAATAACACTATGTCGTTAGAAGTGTACAGGCATAAGGAGCATAAAATCAAATGAATAATTTATTTATGGGGAGGAACTATTCTTTATGTAAACTTAGAATGGGAGCCACGTTGGTAAAACTAAATTGAGCAATAAAGTCTGCCTTTAGTATTTTTATATCTGTACTTGCATACCGCATGGAGGTAAATTATTACTACTTTGTAGCGTGGTATCTATTATCTAATGAATTCTCCATAGATTCATGCATTGTACTGGTATGGGTGTATTATTGGTTTTCTACATACAATATCACCTTTCATGGCTTCAGAAACTTCATTTCCCATATCTACAATCAATTTATCCATGAAATGATAGGTAGAATGAGTACAACAAGTAGAAATGTGGAATATACAAGTAGAAATGTATATACAATCATTCGTAGACCTTAGAAATGCTAGAATTACACTTACACTGGGTTTGCCTACAGTGCCTATATATTTTCGACGTAAATAGCTAAAGGATATAAAACATGGCAAGATGGAAAGAGGTAAATGGTTAAGTAAGGTTAATAATATTGTGACTTGACTTACGATAAACTACATTAAGAGTAATATACGTAAGTACCTAGCGTTACTCGGCTATTCATAAGAAAGCACAACGTGCTCTGAATAAGTTAGCAAAAGTCTATTCCTTAAAAGAAAGCACTTTCACTAATTATTTATGTCCTCTGAATAATTTATTTTACCTGCCGAGGACGTGTCAGGGTTCCATCCAAATCAAATAGGAAAATCATATCATTAGTTGCCATTTTAGGACGGAATGGAGAAAATTGTCTTGCAAAACGAGCAAACTGGAATATTATGGGCTGTCTTATCCAATTCCAAGGCGTTATATGACCCAGTATGGCTTGACTGACTCTGTAAATACCAAATTAGACAGACAGGCGTTAATTTATATATTAGGTACTTGGAACATATTAATACTCGCATAGAGATGAAAAGCAGGGTATAACATTTTTATATTACCTGCCTATACATACTATGTACCAAATCTAATTTTGGCACTATCCATGTAGCTATACCGTATGCAGAAGCGTATCTTCGTGTTTATACATTTATTATAGCATTCATTCATTTTGTATTGTATTACTAGGTACGTACATCCTACATTCCTACTTCCTTCCTAGCTTACGAATATGTGTTACTATGTACATACATAGATAAAATACATAAAAGCTGCCTATATAACTGTCCGTTGAGGCACGCACATAAAAAATACAAACAAACACCTACGTCTCACATACTTACATGTAGGACATAGGAGTAGGTACTCGAGCTAAGTATACGCTAAAAGTCAAGAGAAAACTCTTGCTAAACTTACCTGCTGAAAAGTTGTAGTGCTTCAGCTTAACTCGAAAACAAGATACAGAAAACACCACTTCAGAATCATACGCAGTACACATAGATTCAAAGCTTAAACGAGCACTTTGTTCTCTGTGGTTATATAATTAAGTTACACATGACATGCCTAACTGCAATACAACCATGTTACCAGCCCGCAATTGAAAACTGAATAGAATGTTAAAGCAAGCGACTAAAGCTATGTGACTTTTTCATGTTCCTTGAAGTATTATGTACTTAATGGGCTTATCTTGTTGGTTCCTTGTAAATATTAGATAAAGACGAGTGAAATACAACGAAGTTAGAGCCATTGGAACAAAGTGTACACTTTTTATAGTGTTTGAGTAGCAAAGAAATATGTTTTACTTTATAGCATACACATACACATGGATGTAAACAGAAAGAAACTAATATTCTTCTATCATCTATGCAAATATTACTATGTGAATATTCTTGAGGGTATTTTGAGCAGCAGTTGGTAGGATTTGAACATTGAACATGTGGGATTGTTTATGATAAGATGTGGTATGGCATGGTATGATATGCATGGTGTGGGGAATGTATTTATGTAATGTAATGTATGTAATGTATGTAGTACGGTTACGGTTTGACTCTAACGTAACAAATGGTCGTCGTTGCGTTAGTTGTCGTTTCATTTTCATTGCCTGTGCATCGCTTGCATGATATGATATGATATAATGATGTTATGTATATATGGTGCTGTGTCACTAGTTCTGTCAGAGTGTCAGCGAATGCGAACCGATGTGTCTACGTCTCTTGAGTTCTACAAGATACTTACATTAGTTAGGATGTGCCTACCTATCGTGTAAATGGTAGGAGACAAGGACAAAGTATAAAATGTGTTAGCCTCCGAGTAAGAGTTAGATACATTTAGACGGTTTCACCACACCAGCCAGAGTAAACCAAACCACACAATAGAGACGTTGTATTGTAATAATACCTTCCTATCTACCATTACCATCTCTACATAGATAGTTATTATATATAATAGTAGGTACAATATTATTACCCTCTAAATTGAATACATTCATTCTTACTACGTATGTAGATAGAATACAATAGTGCTTTGAGATTGAGATACTTCTGCTAATGGAATGTAATATAATATCTCCTGTATACTTAAGCTGCATAATGTATATTATAAGCATAAAATAGACGGTTACAGTTCCTGCAATTCATACTCGTGAATACAATGAACAATGTTTTGTTAGTTTAGGATGCTTTAGGGCTGTGAAAGAGGATTCTGCCTGGAAATATGCATATAAGTAGGCAGATGCCTTTAGCCTTTAGTAAGAGGATGATTATATGTACATATACGTAGATAAATGTGTAGAGTAGGAGTAGAAGAGCATTAGAGAGGTACTTTACTTACTATTGTACTTACTTTGCTTTGCTTTGGCTTTTCGTCTACTTCACTACTTCACAGGAAAGCAGACGTAACGTAACGTGTAATATAATAGAAGAAGAGCGTAGTGTATCGGTGTGTGCGTGGCCTAGCTTGCTTGGCGTGTGTATCTATATCTTGAGCCCTGAAGAAAGTTCCTGGGTGCCTGGGAACTCTGGAAGTCTCAAACGCTCTCTCTGGAATGAGAATGGATCAATACTGTAAATGTTAAATTGAGTTCTTCTGCTGTGCTGCTGGTATGTACGGAATATGTAGTGTTCGCTTTGACTATGCTTTTTGGCTCTCTCACTGCTCCGGCTCCCTTCTTTTCATATAGCAGGCCAGGCCAGGGAAGGCTGGATTCTGTTTTGGCAAAGGCAAAAGTGCCCGTGGAGAAAGTAAGTCTTTCAGTTCGGTTTTTGGATGGTCGCCTGTATGTGTGACCTGGAAGAGCACTTGGAATTACATTACCAGAAAGAGAAACAAGAATTAGAATTTTTGTTTGTATAAAGTAACGTGAAAGGAGCTCTCCATACCTGATTCCACTTTTTTGGTCGCAATCACTTCAACAACAACAATGTGAAAACAAGAAATACAAACACACGACAGAAAGAAATGCCGGGGATCAGCTGCTTTTCCACTCTTTCCTATTAACTGCTGGTCAGGTAAGAGAAAATATATTTACTTATGTAGTACTTACTTATAGTAATACCTTTCTTTTTGCTACGTGTACTGTATGTATGTATATGTACTGTATGCATTTACGTATACTACGTGTCAGTCTGTTTGTTTCTGTTCTAATGCAATGATAATACTGCTCCTTCTATCCAACTCTAATCAGCTGTGTAATACAAACTTAACTTAGTTTACAATTTAGCTGTCTGAATTTAGCACAAATACAAGAGTAATATCACACAACTTGAGATAAGAAATATTTTCACTTAAAATTGGATTATTTTTGCTAGTAAATAAATACAGTTCTTAAACTTTCGTTTCCAAGACTGTCGTCTTAGTTTCCTTGTTCTGTCTCTGCGAATAAATATAAACCGAGTTGAAGTAGAAATCTGTCTGCTTGAGTGTTCTCGTTGCACTGCACTGTATGCACAAAGTACGACTACACTACAATGCAATGCAATACATATTATGTGGTGATGTTGCTTCTATTGTATTCTCTTTATGCAGATATTTATTGTTACATTTTCCTGGCACCGCACCGTATGTGGTAGATATATAGACTGTAGACAATGCATACGTGTAGATCACACAGTAAACATTGCTATCAATTACGTCCAGGTCTGGGAAGTTTAACTATCTAGGTAGTTAAACGTGGCTTATTTTCTACTTGGCAGCTTACAATCTAAGCTTAAATACTTATTGTGATCTTAACGTTAATTCGTAAGTTAATGACATCATTCATTTGGTATATTTTCTTTATATGCAAGAGCTTCACAGTTTATCTCGTTTATACCATTAGGCACAGAGCATTAAGCACAGTACATGAACATAAACTACATACATATTAATAATGTAAATATACCATATTTATCATAAAGATTATTTAATTTCATTATAGAGCAAAGAGACAGTTCCTTTTCCTATTTTTTATTGCATTGACCAAGGCAGGTAGACATAGTAACCACACACAATACTTTTTCGAAAAAACCGATTAGACCAGGAGTGGGAGTTTACATGGAATAAATATTGTGTAATTTTTCCTAAT
>JAQFYC010003675.1:0-19884 GCA_034694165.1 Tomocerus mixtus
GTAGGTATCTCTATTGTATATATGTACAAAGATTTTGCTACAACTCTCTACTCCTGCTCTTAAACTAGTTACAGTTAAGCTCAATGCAATGTACGCAGTTAAGGTCACATATGGTTAGTAGATATCGTATATACGATGACTTAACTGCATTTCTTAAATTCATGATACTAATACATAATACATACAATGTATTGTGCTGTATGTATGGTACGTACCAAAATCCCGAAATCTGTTAATGGTCTTCCTAAAATATACAACAAATCATAATTTCTATTGCCAACTATTTATTATCAATCTATTACATAGTTAACTAAATCCATATCGTACTGGTAATTGGAATTTTGAATTTTCTACACCCATTACCAGTAAAACAAATCCACTTATTGTTTCACTTATTTCACTTATTCTTCGATAGTGGCAGCACATTTTAATTTATCTGTAATGTATTTGCATTGATGTTACAAGCAGAGATCTATCTGTATGAAACTTTACTTTTAGAATATTTTAGACAAAATGTTTATATTTATTGACGTGCGAATATAGAGCGGACTTTTATTAAAAAAACACTTATTACTTAACTGTATTTGTAAAGGTTTTTTTGTGTTGAACATATAGTACACACAGTTGGATGTAGATTCAAATTTTCTTTAAGATTACGAATACGACATGCATGTATCTGTACTGTATCGGTAATAGGTACATAATGTTACTCACTTGTTAAATACTTGCTGACTCATTGCATTAGTTACACTTGTTCCGAAAGTACAACTGGGCATACATATTGTATACCACGACACGCTGTTGAGCTCCTTCCTTCCTATACAATAAATAACAGAACAATATTCCTGTTATACAAGTTCATAGGTCTAAGGAAAAGTGTTTACGATGAAAAAGCAAAAATCGAAGGACATTACACAATACATATATAATTCTTCCTTGTAATCCAAACAAGTCTTGTACATATGTAAAGTAAGTATGTAAAGTGTTTTACCTAGATATCACATTTTGTTATACCAAGGGGTAGGTATAGGAATCGGAAAAGTGTAACAGAATCTATAATTCATGCATTTCCAAGTGCACGAAGTGTATTTTTTGACATAAGGTAGGAATGCAAGATTCATGATCATGTATAATGATAAGTGAAATATAATGGAAGTGTAAGAAAGGGTCCCAAGTAGGACATATCGTCATGTCACGTTCCTTTTCTATCCCTTAAGTGTAGTGTATATCTAACACTATACCAAAATGCTTTAGAATAAGCAATGCAATGCTCCACTAAGCTTTCCCTTGTAACATGACAATGAACTTGACCTTACTCAACTTTAAAACTAAACTCTTATTGCTTGCCTTTAGAAATTCCTTCCAGATTGTTACGCAGGTAAGTAAAGTCGACCTGAATCACACCACACCACACATCGCATTAGTAATTCATTTTACCTGCATCCATTATTCATTAAAATTATCCTGCATTATTATTCCAACATTTGCATAACAGAAGTAGGACATTATTATTAATAATATCCAGTATGCTTAAGCAGGTAGTTATTATTCAGAGATTCGGAGCCTGACTTTACGTAGTCTGTGTTAAGTGTTAGGTGAATACATACTTCACGTAATTCAACCCAGTAATATTTACATGAAATATGTAAACTCTGTCTCAACTTCTCAACTGGTCTGGTCTGATCTAATATTTATACATACTTAAGTAGAGTAATCTCTATAAGGTTGTTCTACCCTTAATATAAATACCATGCTTACATTACACTTACTGTACTGCTCTTTTAAGAATTCAATTTTAAAAACGTTCCTTCAATGTTAAATATTTATGAGGGGACCATCTAGCATATATTAGCATCTACTTTAAATTCTAAGATCCCGTCAGTCGAAGTCGGTTCTCACATTTTCCTTTCGTTTTCTGAATGCAAGGCCAGAGTGTGAACAGGTAAGAGTAAGTAAAGTAATGCAGACAGGAGAGATATGTTGATTATTACTAACCTTTTCCAACCGCTCAAATTGTTTAAGTGCCTCAAAAAACGAGAGAGTGAGAGTGAAATGGTGAATGCAAATGAGCTACAATCAACTACCTTGCCTTCCATGACCAACTGTGTACCCACATTACAAAGTATCATTATATTACTCTAATCTATCTACCTGTCTGCTCCCTTTATCTGAATAATGTTATACGTATAGACATGGACAACAAGTCTTTTAATGCTTGCTATAATGGTAATCGTTATGCGTACTTACATTCTAAACAGAAACCGGTAAACTAAATAAATAGCTAAAAGCTAAGACTACTTTGTGCTATGGACACAAGAACATGTATGAAGATGAGTAGATCATGTTGAATATATACTTGTATGTATTGAATATTCATTTGTATAAAAGTATCTAGTAATTTCATTCGCTATTTCAAATTTTTGCAGAAACACATTGAACAATTTGATCTAAATATAAAAGATAATTACAATAAATTAATTAAACAAATATGAACACGTAAACGGAATATAATTCAATATTCCATAAAAAGATTGCTTTGAGGTAGGTTAGTAAAAGCATGTGTAGGATACTGCCCTGGCCAAGCTAAATAAATTGTCCATTTTGGGCAAAAAACCTCATTCTGTGGGAACGGAAAGGCAGAGAATGAACTTTTTCTTATTGAGTGTGTAAGCATACAAAAATCTCGAAATGAAATCAATGTTTTTTTGATTTCTCAACGAAACTAAAAGTTTAACCTCCTTGCTCGTACTTGTAAATGCTAAACTATTTGTAGTGTATTGTATAAGTTATATTTACCATATAATATATAATATTATCATGTCCAAGAACAAGTGGCTGTACGTATATGAGTGAATGGACTGAGAAAGAAATTGAAAGAAAGGAAGTTGGTATTCTTTTTTGTTAAGCAACTATTACAAAAAACGGTTGAATATCTTACTATGTATGAAGTATGTATACTATAGAGAGGTTTATATTTATCTAGGAATAATAAAAATAAAGGTACATAAGTGGCTAGTCCATTATACAAGGCAAAACTAATAATGAATTCGTGTATGTGTCTAAGCATGTGATTAATCAGAAGATTACCATTATGTATACATACATATGTATGTTTAGTTTAGAGAGTTTCCAGTTGGACTGCTTTAAGTAGTGAAGCGGATTGAGTTGGTTAATTCATTCTGACTTTTTAGAAATCAAGGTGATAGGCAGCTGAGAAGATTGGAAGGATTAGAATGGTTCACTCTTAGTTATGTAATATGTAATATTTAAGACGGATAGAATAGGAGTCATGTTGACTAGACTTTTTGGGAAGAAAGAACTTTCAGACAAACCAAGCCAGGCCAGGTAAGCAGGATGGAAAATGGGTAAACGAGGGAAGAGTTGTTAGAGTAATGGAATAAATAGCCGTTCTTGCATTATTTTCTATTAAGGCATTAGGAATATATGTATTGATGCCCATAAGCCCTTTCACAACTAATAATACTTATATATAGCTAACATCCAAATGAATCTCTTTCCTATGATTTATTGAGGTTTGTTTTGATGCGGTGCAAAGAAGAGTGGACAACTCGATATAATTCTACGTATCTGTATTTCTGTTATTTAGAAAAGAGTTCAGTTTTTATTTTTACTTATATGTAGTATATGCAGGTACCTATCGTACTAACTATTTAGTTATTGTCGTGGTTTCCTCGTTTATTATATAAGTAAAATATATACTTTACTGAATATGTAGCTTTAAGATAGTACATTGATCATGATGATGAGGTGGTCAAAAAAGAACAGCCGGATGCTACACACAAGACAAGGAATTGAGTGTGTGCGATCGCAAGTACCTAAACCCTAAACTTTGGCATACCTCAATTGAATTCAATTGGAGCCGAGAAAGTATTATATCTATTTACTTTCGACTTAATATAGGTAATACGCATTTTCTATCTGTAATATAGGTATTATTACAGATTGTAGGTACAATAAACGTAGAAGTAGGCATGAACAGGTAGTTAACTGACGTTAGGTTATAATGTGTTGGAGAAGGTAAAGGTGTGCCTGTTGAGCAATTAAGGAGTTTTGAAGCCACTTAACTACAGAGAGAGGAGCTAGTACAGTAGACTACTATGGCTAGTGGTCTGGTTTGGTTTGGTATGAGCGTAACAGAGTTTATACAGATAAAGACCTGATGCCAAGCGAAGCCAGATGGAAGAGTATATTTATATCCCTTCTTATTTTGCTATAGCGTATTTATAACCAAATAATGTATGATCTTGACTTTGACTAAGGTTAGGGACTGTATATTTTTAACTTTAAACTCTTACCCAAAACGTCATATAACGCAAAAGGAGGAAATGGAGCCTGTAATATGAAGTTGCCTTTATTTTTTAACATTTAAGGGATATTTCCTTAACACAGGGTATTTATTCTTGAAATTTAACTACGGTTGACTGCTGTGATAATGTGAAGCACCCTGAAGATGCATACATAGATTTAGAAAACAACAAAACAAAGACATACGCTATTTAATGGAAAATTGTGCTTTTTAAGCAGTAAAAGGGAATTAGAGAGGGATGGCTTATCAGAACTGACCTATCTTTTCAATAATATACTAATATACTATATAGCCATGCACTTAGAATAGAATGGTAATGGTAACTAATAATATAAAATGTATATTCAGATGTAATATAGTCAATATATATATGTTATGAACTATATAGCAACAAAGTCAAGAATCATGAAAAACTGTGAAAAATTCCATCGTTTTGTTTTGCCTTTGAAAGGCAGATACATAAATACATACATAAGGTAACTACTAATAATATTAGGATGAAAATGAATATCTTCAATAGTTTTAGCTTTACTAGGAGATTGTTACTTACTTATGTTATGTTACGTAGTAAATATATTATTATTATTACCTATCTATCAACCACTACATTACACTACCCATTAGAACTCTTGAAAGTAGGTCAGGGATTTCCCTAAACAAAAACTCAAGTGAACTGACTGAATTTCCCTCACATTTACAAATACTTTGTTAAACTTAAGCTAACTATAATTCAACGAGATTCTGATGTGATGTGCCGTGCCTCTGCCTCTACTTTACCATTTACAGAAGGTAAGTAAGTAAATAAGTAGGAAGGTAAGGTACACTAGGTATGTGGATTGGATGTTCCGTAATAGTGACTTAGCCTTCAATTTCCATTCCATTCCAGCCAGAGCCAGATGCAGTTCTTTATGGGCGATACGAAGGAAATCAAGAATGAAGGATCATCCATTTGGTTATGTTATGTTATAAGTAATGTTATATCATTTTACATTTGTGTATTACAATCAGTGGGTATATTATTAATGTATACATGCAGTAAACTATAATGCACACCTTGATTACCTATGAGTCTTTGAGCGAGTTGAGTTTAGCATCAGAAATCATCAGCATGAGAAATATTTAAGGTCATTATTGGAGGAAACGAATGTAATTTGTATGTGTAAAATAAAATAACAACTGAGTGTGAGATGCACCAGTAAAAAACTGCCGAACACCTTTTCAATCCTCTCCTGTCCTATATTCCTCTCTTATATACTACATAAAATGAGCTTCCCTTATACATATAAAAGTCCCATTTACCTACCTTCCCTTCAAAAATATTTTTGCCCCATTCTGTGTGAGTTTATTCATTTGCCTCATTTTTAGTGATTTAACTTCTATTTTACCTAACAACAAAGCAAAATAAAAAACCCCCTAAATTGTATGGAAACATACATACATAATACATTACTTGCATAGTCATGCTTTATCATATCATCATAACAGAGCACATCATTCGGTAGTAACAGTAAGTGCTAAGGATTCGTAAGTAAATATCAATTTTCTATACGAGAATGAATGGTATGTAAAAAAACTTTTGGCTAACATAGGAAATACTACTACTAATAGAATTGATATAGTAGGTAAGTATTGTATTTATGTATGTATACTATATTGAGAGAAGAGACACAAAAATTGGGAATCTTGTCTTGCCTTGTGTATAGATATAAAGAGAAAGATCTTCTATCTGTACTTATGAAAGTGGATGGATGAAGTGTATCTGAAGAAATAGAAATTGTCAAGTTGCATTAGACGGTTAGATTTCCCTTTGCCTCTATTAAAGCTCTCCAGAGTGACTTTAATGAACTGGAGTATTCCTCCTTCTTTCCTTATTCTGCGATAACCTTAGTTTATTTAACTGTCCTTTGTCTCTTCCCCCGATCATCACACGCCATGAAACTTTTCATGCTTCTCTTTATCAACTTTACCACACCACATCATCACATCATCCTCATCATCTCCATCAGCATCAGCATCAACATCAACATGAATCCCGACTTCCTGTCTAATTCTTCTTTTCATTCACCTTTTCTAGCATTTCTACTTCTAGATGCTGACTCTTCATTCATTTCTGACCTTTATTTTAATTAATTTTCACATAAAGCCTCATGCATTAGCGTAAGATTCAATTAACTACATAATGAAACAAACTAAAGCCTTTTCTTCTACTGTACTCTAATAAATGACCATAACAAATGCGTTCTTCATCTTCATCTCATTCTTTGCTTTTTAGTTACAATTTTGTTTATTTCATCATTTTATTACACTACAGTAAATAGGAGTTAAATTTTTTATGCTGAACCTTTTTATTATTATTTTCTTTCAGTTTTTGAGTTCGTTTTTTTCGCCCGACATTTTTGGCAGGCCAGGGCTGGTTGTTTATCAGCGTCTATTTCAATTACTTACATCTGAAAAACGTCTTGGCTACACCATAGCCAAGACAAGGGAACTAATACAAGACGGCATTTCACTCGACTTCCATATCAACTTCACCATCACCAACGTCATTATCACCATCACCCCAAGAAGACGCAAAGCTGGACTCCAGGAGGAACTTGCACTCCTTCTTCGGCCAAAAGGAAACGACCAGGGCTAACTACAATCGGCCCAGGGCGTGGAGAATGGAGCGTCGGGGTCGCCCTCGTAATATCTTGTAAGTCTTTAAACAATTTATATCAGCATCATAAATAGGCACAGGGAAGGATGTCTCCCTTATTGCTATTACCATTACTACGCACATAATACGTACTACAATAGATTGCAGAATCCTCAAAAGATCTAAGACAGTTTAATGCATAGTACAGTACATCTCAGCATCTATATCTTACGCAACATACACTATAAATACTCCTTCAGGATCGAGAGAACCAAAATTAATACACGAAAGCATGTTTCTTAAGTTCCCAAGTTTAATATTCTGTCTGAGCAAAAAATAAAGTTTGTCTATTTGGAAGGGTATACGTAGAAAAATAACATAGGAAGGACGTCACCTCTCATCTGCATCAGAATTCATCATGAGATAACACGTAATATAATGTCATGTAGGAAATAATTCGGACTTAGTTCATAGTTGGCTACCCCACTCAACGCAACTCCCTTGCCCATTATCTCATCTCATCTAGCTATCTATGCTTCCGTTCACGTCTCACACATTACGAAAGAAAGTCCGTAAGGAATTAATAGATGAATTTCCCTATACTTTTCCTCTACTTGTCTTCTCAAGATGGCTAAATTATATTAGAGGGAAAAAGGAAAGGATAAAATGTAATGGAGATGGGCCGCCCGCCCGGCTTCCCTTGTTTTTCCTTGGCTTGGCACACTCTATACTCTACTAAATACTTACTTTACCATCACTTCTTATACATATTATCTAATATAAATAATACATATTGTACCTACAGAGAATTGTTCTACTCTAAGCAATCCAGCCCAGTCCACACTTTCTACTTTTACCATTCACTCACACTTACAGGCCAGTATATTATATAATACTGTCTTTTCTTGTGTCTACTGTATTACCAAAGCCAAAGCAACTCTTAAGTGAACACACCAAAAAGAAAAGAAAGAGAAAAAATCATTTTTGTGTGCTGGGTGTTCCTCTTTCTTTTACTTATACAGAAAGATGTTTGTTACTTTATTGTACACGTACTGCTACATATATATACTCACTCTCATACCTTTAGCATTCTATAGATACATACATACATTTATCCAACACGACAGACAGAAACTATAGAAGTTGACGCCAAGCACAAGCCAGCCACACATGGCTAAGGAATGTATGTACATAAGAAGTGTGTAGAAGATATGTACATGTTAGGTACCTTATATAGTTCATTTATTTCCATCAGTAAGGAAGGATCGCAATGTCCATCAAAAATGTAATCAAGGGAAGACAAGGGGATATCTCATGCAAGTCTAAATGTTCTATTCTATGGAAAGAAATTCACCAGGAAGCAAGGAGAATCTTTATATGTATGTATGTAAGTACACTGGAGAAAAGCAAAATGATAATATTAGGCACATCTCTGCTGGACTCTACAGTCTACAGTCTACACATACAGAAAATCCTCTTCAGTTAGCTTGACTTGACTTGACTTGGGTTGACTTGCATATCTATCTGTAATTCTTAGAGGCAAACTGCAAACAGAATGGATGGATGGAATATTATTATTTTCTTTTGGAATGGGCAAAGAGAGAAAAGCTAGGAAATGGGAAAGCATTCATACTAATGTATAATTGTGTGTTCTTCTCTACTCTACTCTAGGTAGATTCCCTTTAATATCAATATCACTAGAAATAGCAGTGTAATGTAATGCAAGGAATGGAAAGCAAAGAAAAGATGCAGCATCTTTATCTTGAATGTTGAATGTTGAAGAGAAAGGCGCATAATATAATAATGCAATAACATTAGATATTGTACATACATACATTTATAATGGAATATTATGTAAGAGAGGGCAAGGCGAAAGCACATACCTACAAAAACAAACGTGGACTGGACGTGGAGTAAGTAATAAAGGGCATACTAGATTATTAGACATTTATATTCGAGTATTCCGGTACTAGGTCTAATGTCTACTTCCAGGATGGCATAACTGATGCGAGCGTCGTGAACCCAAAGCACAGAGTCGATGATATTCCATAAGTGTCGGAAACGCTCATATTCATTATGACTTATGGAAAGTTGTAGAAGAAATGAGTGATGTGATGCTGCGCTTTCCTTTGGCTCCTTTCCCTTATTCCCTCAAACAAATGATATTACTATTATTTAGAATGTAGAGTTAGGCACAGTCATGTCATTGGGAAAAAACTACGACTACAAACCCTATAGTGTTTATTTTCAGTATACTCGATAGATATATTTATATTTTATGTATACTACAGATAGCAGACCTATCAAAACTAAGCTGCTATATCCTAACGTAATCTAGTGAAGGAAATGATGACGCAAAACAAAGAAAGCCTTCTTCGTTATGTTTTAATAATGTAAACCTTACATTATAAACAAGAATGATAGAAAATAGAAGTCTATGGGAATTACTATATGTTCAGTTATAGTATAGATATGTAATATACGAAATAAATATTTAGTTACCCATGCAGACTATGCACAGTTGGATTTTTGGTTACCTTTGGCTGTATATGTTTGTTACATAACATGTATTGTAATATGTATTTATATAAGAAATATATTTAGTATACATGCATAATAGTTTATACATTTTCGAAGTAATAAAATACGAAGGAGAGAAAATAACAGTAGAGTTATAAGAGTCATAAGAGTTAGTAGATCGATCCAGGGACAGACTTTCTCGCCTCGTCGCTCATACAAAAGCAAGTCAAGTCAAGTCTGTAGATGTCTCTTAGCGGGTGTCATACATTTCCCCACTTTCCCTCCGTCACCTCTTATCTACTTATTCTAGCACTTACTGCGTCTCTTCTCTTAATCTCATATTATTTTTATCTCGAGAGATAGCTAGGCTAAACAAAACTTTTTGTATAGTTCCGCTACGTCCTAATCTAATTAAAAGGAATTATATAATGCTATGGGGTATAGTATGGAAATAGTTTTTCATAAAAATTACTCTCAATTGCAATGAATGGCAAAGACGCAATGGCAATTATCTAACTAATTAAGTATAGTTCTAGAATGCAAATTCTTTTATTTGTAGACTTGCCAGATTTATATAGAATTTTAACATTCGAAACCCAACAAAAAACCTACATGTATTGATAACAACGACATTTTTTTTTGTTTTCACTTAAATTGTCTACGGGGTGGATTGACTTAAAATATTTAATTTATTTAGTATTCTTCTAGCAATCTGGGATGTTCCTAGTAATTGAAATTGTACTATTGTAACTTCAATGTCTTTAGGATGTCGACATGTGTAATAAGCTGCATTTTCGCATACTATTCATGTGTTGCGATATGATTTCCGAATATTATCCTTATAAAATAGTTGCAAATAAATAACAGGGAACTGAACATACCTACATGGATATAGTGTAAGGTCGAATGCTTACTCCATTGAGTTACAGTGCAAACTAATAGTACTAACTTATTTATCATGACTACAGCAAGGTGTCTATCTGTATGTACAGTATTGTGTTATATAACAATGTGAATTATTTGTATGTATTCATAAAGAAGAGAAAATAATGGCGAATTAAACCTTAGAAGTAGCGAGTACATACATATGAGAGAGACAGCCTGTATAATCTTCTTAGCGTAATTGATTCTTTTCTCCTGGAAGTTTTCCTCTTTCGTCTATCAGAGAAAAGGGAATCTCTCGAATCTCATATATGGCTTTATATTGCTAACATATCCAAAGTTAACAAAAGCTCCCACAACTTCAACTACTAGATTAGTACATTATATTACATTATATCATCTAAATGCATACAATTTAGTTATATACTAGAATGGAGTGATGTATAAAATGTTATTCTCTTCCTTTATATAATTTTCCATATATAATAATGGAGAAAGTGTATTGAACGAGACTTAGAATGCCCCACAACAAGCTGTGGAGGATAACAGACTTAGACTTTTGTAGAATTCACTCACATCACAATCACACACTTGTTTCTATTGAATTGTAGGATAGTTGAGAAAAGCCATGCCACCCTCTACTATTCTTGTCCTCCCTCTGTCAAGTCAAATGTCTCCTGTCAACGTCAACAAGACTCAAACTCAATTTCATCTTGAATGGAATTAGGAGGTCTGCCATGCCTTGGTTTCCTCCATTTAGTGGGGATCTCCGATGAGATGAATCTGTTATGCATTTATCAGAAGCTCAGATATTTTGCAGGCAGAAAATGTTTTCCAGTCCAGGATCAATACTTACTTTTCCATAATAAATGTCTTGCTCTTGCTCCAGGGCACGGCTGGGACTGATATTATTAAAGTCCCTGTCCTTTATGTCTGTAGAGCTAATAGGAAAATATCTGAATAGAATTAGTCTTATTCATCTTTAACAATACTCAGTTCTCTCTACGTTCTTTTTATGAGAAACTGCGGTTAACTACTCGTACATAAGAATATAGCAGAGATTATATATTTATTTCATAGGAAAAAGTAGTAAAAGATGTGTTTTGGTTATAAATTAACGATTTAGATAAGGAAAAGAAGTGAAAAAGGAGAAGGAATGGAATAATATCCATTAAGCACATTATTTTTGTTCCATTGCAATAATATGTAAGTATTGTAGATTGTAGAGTATGCTAAGCCATGGCAAGGCAAGGCAGGAAACTAGATTGGTATTGATCACCCAGCTGGAGGCAATTAATAACGGGCTGATTGTGAGCCCGCATTAAACGTGAATGATTATCATGCCATGCCAAGAGGGATCAGGAATCAGACTTCTAATATAATGCGAATACATACACAAGTCTCCAGTCTCGTCTCGACTACAATTCTCTTCTTCTCTTACATACATACATACATACTATTACTTAAGTTACTTATATTTATTTCACTCTACTAATGCAAGAAACTCAGAAACATTACATTACCTCATAATATATGATACATGGTGCACCAGAAAAACACAACTTCCATCTTCTTACCTAATGGGATGGATGGAGATGGAGAGAAGGACGAAACTCGCATTGCATCACACACTCCAAACCAGAACCAGAACAAGAGCAGGCCCAACCAAACCAAACCAGCACAGCATCCCATCAACATTTTCTACGGCTTCTCCTGCTTACTTAATGCAACTGAGACTTATTATGAGTTTTTCATGTCATTAGAATGGTATTACTGCCAGGCTATGAACATACATACATAGAAATGAGAGCAAGGGAGAAAACTTACACAAATGCACCCTACAGGGTTCCCGTAACACAAATACATAAAATAAAACCTACAATACAGCAAACGGCAAACACGTTGCAGTTATTTTTTTCCAAAATATTTAGCTCAACCCTGTAGATATTGCATTTCCCTAATAGTTTCACCAACTAACTAACTAGCTCCCTACTAACTAATAGGCAAGCCAAACCATCAGCTTTAGAACTCGACTATTTCTGCTAACTAGTCTGCTAAGTAGCTATTAACTAGAAAGCGCGTACGAACAGTACAACACAGTACACGGAAAAATAAGTGTACACTCTGCATTCTCGCTCTCCGCTACTTTTAATGGGAAATGTAAAGAAATCTAGTCTAATGGCTGTAATAATAATACTAATGATATTATTTCCAAATTACCAAAATGTTCCAACTCTTCAAGACAAGATAAAAATCCCAACCCAAGCCAAGGTTCTTGAAAAACTTTTCTAATATCACATCAAGCAACTTTTCTAGCGAATTTATCCTACTTGCATACAAAACTACATTGCATTACTAAAATTCTTCCAATTTAAAGTATTATTGGTTACGTATGCTTATGTACTACTTATATAATACAGCATTTAGCAAACAAAAACTTCACCTCATTTACAAAATAATTTTTGCGAAAGCAAAAGTAAACTTACTGCGTACATCCAACATTAGCTAATGAAGATGTAGTGTTTATATTTCAGAGCAGCAGGGAAATACTGGCAATGCGAAGTAATGAAGTATGAACTATGAACCTAATTGTGTTTACTTCTGTGTATAATTTTTGAAAACATACTTACATAACGTAGATACATAAATGTTAGGAATAGGATCGAATTGTATTTAGTCTTGCAGAATAACTTCCAATTAGTATCTAGATCTACGCAGTTGAAGTTATTAGCAATTTGTGGAATTTTAGCTTATGGAATGTATGATAAAGTAAAGTAACTAACAGTAGAAGGTAGTTGGCTAGTTTCTAGTCTGTATAATTGGTCATTCCTATTCAAGAGGAGAAAGCATGAAGTAGTTACTAATACTAATATAGTATATTATGTAGAAATGGAAGTACAGTACACCTACGAAGTATCTGTATATGTTATGTCCATAGTGTATCTTGGCTATTTGTAAAAAGAGCTGAATAAGCCACAAATGTTAGTTTGTGTCTGTAAGGAAATAGTGAAGTACACACAATAATAAGTAAAGGGAAGTACTAGTAATGGAAGTAGCGTAATGTAATGTAATGATATTAACCAGTCAGTTCAGAAGCGTACTCTCTCCCGCACTAAATATTGCTATGTAGTGTAAGTTGTAAGTAGAGAAAAGGAAAAACTGAGTTCCCTTCTCTATCCATGGCTAATAATAAGGCTTTACGAATTCAAGTACATGCTCTGGCTCTACTTCATTTAGTTCATTAACTTTTTTGGCTTTCCTCTCCTATCCTCTTGCGATACGATACGAATGTGATGCAAGATGTAGTATGTATGTATGTATGTCTATAATGCAAGATGTAGTATCTACAATAGTAAGAAAAGAAAGCAAAGACGGGCAATGGCAATGAGCTCCTTGTTCTAATTTTCCTTTACAAAATTTCCTCTTATATACATAGTACATACACAAACATATTTTACTTTGCCTACTTATCTTAGTTTCTTCATCTTATAAAACATCATATTAAATAACCTGAGAACGTGAACTCCAAGAGCAGAGAGAGATCCTATTTTCACATGTGATACATAATAAAGATTCCCTCTCCCTCAGTAATAATAATAATATTTTCTCTTTAACTTAGAACACTGGCCTGGCCTGGCCCGGCACGGTCTGGCCTGAACTATGTACTATTTACCTTCAACAAACTCTCACGTACTTACAATTTACTTCATAATGAAGACTCGTTCATGTTTATAGTCACAGAACACAGAATACGAATAAATACTATGGACATAGAGATTGGCAACCAACTTTAATTATAGTAGGTACGCAGACTTCCTATGGACCAGCACGAAATGAACAAACCTGCATTGTTTTAGCCTTTGGACTTTCATCTACAGTAGTCCAGTACAGTAAACAGTACCATCCAGGTACTTGAGTAACATAATTTGATACTCAGAACTGTATATACTGCATACTCCTTTCTTTGTAAACTTTCTTTTGTGTGGGCGAATGAACCAATATTTATTATTATTTTATATAAATATTCATGTAGCATTGACACAAAAGTCTTCCCCCGGAATGAGTGTTAAGGTAAACTTTTGAGGTCACTCTGAGGTAGTTATAATTTTAGTTTCAAAAGTAATTGGTTGAATTGTCTATGCCCAGAAGCACTGCCCATCTAACATAAATGTGGAAATAATTGATAATAATAGAGCAAAAATTTTTACAATTGGAACTAAAATGAATTTAAATCATTTAATTTTTTGTTTAGTAAAACTAGTACTAATCGCAACTACAATTAACTTCATATTTATGTATTGTTATATTTACATTTACAACACACACAGTTAGTTAATATATGCATAGCTTATGTTTAGTTGTTTCTGCAGCGGCAAGACTTATTTCAGAAGTTTTCAATACTCGAAAAATTAGATAATGAAACATTTGGTGACATTATCCACTAAAAACTCCAAGAAAAAATGAAAATATCCTTAATTCTGTCAAGCAAACGTTTCAATTTATGTTGCACACGCTCTTGAATGTGTGCTCGTTCTATTTGTGGATGTTTACGAAGCAGAAGAGGTCAAAGAACTAAATATAAAGCAAATATTTAACATTAAATAAATATTTTGTTATGGTCTGAGAGGTAGAATTTGTTTTTATTTGTAAGAAAATAAAAATGTCTATATACAATTAGTAGGTAAGTATTCGTTTATGGTTAAGATATTACGTACATAAACTATTTAAGTAATGGAATGGAATTCGAATGAGATCATGAAAATCAACATCTATTCTAATTTCTAATCCAAAAATACAGTTAAGTAAATGCGCACTTAATCTCATAATATAATTTCGTGCTTAAGCTTGTCATTTTCAAAAGCTTGATCAAATAGATTTATCCCTCAAAATGATGTACGACAATTCTATGCATGTTAGGCAATGTTCATAATGTAACATGGATTTGTGATAAACATGTACATGATGGCAAGACACATTTTGAAATTATTGTATTACATAGACACAGTTACAACAGTCAAGTGATTATCTACATACATAATGCTATTGCTTAGGTAAGCGCAATAGAAATGTTAAATCTTGGAGAATGCGATAAAGATTACGATACATACATATTCAGGAATAACTGTGCTTAGTCAAACACAAATAGGTAAGTACATATAAGCATTAACTGATTTCATTTATCTACAAAAGTTAATATGGAAAGCAAGAAAGGATAAAAATGACAAACATCAACTATTTCTTTACTTATGTAATCAGTAAAAGTGTATAATTCAATTTCTGTGCACAGATTTGGGATGAAATACGCATTAATAATACAATATTAATGTAAATATACAAAGCTCAAACGTAAAAACAAAATGTTATTTACATTGAGAGCTGTGAATGTCAAATTTAAGGACAAAAAGAGACACGTTTCCCTTATTTACATTTATCACTCATTCTGAGTATGGAAACTATGAATCATCCCAGCCATTTCAAATTTCAATATACTGTACATAAGAAAAAAAATTAAGGCCAGGAACCATAAATGTAATTTTATTTATTTTAAGCACGTTTCGTTAATTGAAACTGAAGTATGTATGTATATGTAGATAGACAATACGTTCTAAAGTCAGACGCAAGAAAAACGAAAGGGTTGGACTTGCATAGACAAACTCTTGTGTAGTAAAGAAGAGGGGATAATAAAATTATGCTATAACTTTGACTAGTCAAGGAAGGCAGGCGCATTTGCATGGATTTACATAGTCATGAGTAGAAAGACGAGCCAATGAATTTTAAAGAGAGGGTTGTGTTTGTAAAGTCTATGAAAGCTGTTGAAGAAGGGATTGGCCGTATGAAGAAAGATTGATTTCGCACTGTGGCAAATGGGAGAGTAGGGGAAAGCTGCGGTAGATGGCTATCAACGAGGCTTTGCGAATATTTCAGCTCCATGCCTTAACTAAACGAAACTTATTCACTTATACACTCCCAGATACGTCTGCAAAGAACAGAGTTCGTATCACATCTTTATCCTTCCAAACTCCTTAGTATTCATTTTTTGGCTGCTTTAAGCAATATTGCCTTGTTATTTCATTTTTATTTTGATAATAATCTTTAAGAAATTAATAACTATATTTTTGCAGGTTACTTACATTAATTTCTTAATGTAACGATAGTAGTTTATACCATTTTGGTTGCTCTTTATTTTGGCAGTTTGTGTTATCATATCAGGAGAATTTTTAATTACATTCAAACTAATAATGTAAAAAACAAGTATATAATAAGCAATACTTTTCAACGTGTATGATTACATTGTTGAGCACATTGTTTTATAGCTAACGTTAAGTAAAAGTATATAGACAGAAGTATAATGAGCAAATCCACCCTGTACCTAATTAGATTGACAGACTATTTATTAATTATGGTAAACAAATGTAAAATAAACCGTTGCAATGGGTGTCCCAATGTATTGCTAGATGCGCCCATACATTATGTCGAGGTGCACAAGTTTGCAGCGTTAGTAACTATTGATCTCAACATGAACTGAGTAAGAAAGTGCATTGACCCGTGAACCGATTTGGCCCCAAAACACTGACAAGATTTCTTTTAACCTCCTCTATCAAATTCTGATTATGAAAACAGAATTCAAAAACGTTGACGCGTTCAAAAGTTAGAACGCGAACGGACGGACTTGACGAAATTATAATATATCAGCGAGCGACACATAATAATGGTATTAAAGTCAGAGCATAACTAAAAAATGTAGGAAAGCTGCTCTGCTCATCTTATCAATTAAAGCAAATAAATAATTTATCATCATGTGGAGGAGCTCTGCGTGAGTGAATAAAACATGAGTCAGAGTTATAATGGGAAGATTTGTGTAAATGGTAAATAAGTTACTTATTACATAGTAACACGTAATTATCCTACTAGGAATGACAAATGAATATGGATGTAGTGTAGATTGTTGTTAGAACATGCTACATACATTTGTGTGTGTGTGTATGTACATATCCTTATGCAGCATATCATTTAGTGATCCAATTGAATCCAAGTCATGCAAGAAGGCAAGCAAGTTGAATTAGTTTGTTAGGGTTGACTGTTGAAAAGTGAAGATGAGCTTGAATGAAAACTCAAGTTTGTTTCTGTTTATAGACAAGTCTCGCTAGTATTAAAATATAACTAACCTACTATCATAGTGAGGGATACAAATGAGTTTGTATTATTGTTAGTATGTAAGTAGTTTGGAGTATAGGTACATAAATAGCATTCTATGAATGATACGAATTAAAGAGTTAAAAAGAAGAATGGAAATAGGTACTTATATGTAGAAACAACATTGTTTGTATAGAAGGATGTAGCTACCTAAGTATCTATATACTTTTTGTACTTGTATTGTATATAAATCTAGTTAATGGAAAAAATGAATTGTATGATATTGTATCTTGTATGATATGGATGTAGTAAGTATTTGTGTTACGATACAATCTATTCTGGGTAAGTAGTCCTATTCTGTGCATATGTATATATGTATAGTGTGTGTATGCTAACAATAAAGAGTTTAAAGTAGAAATAAATGAATGAATGAGCTGAATGACTCTGTATCCTGTTTTTAAGTGGACTGGATTGGACTGACTGGCCTGGACTGGCTGGAGTGGAGTAGTTTGGTTAGGATTTGGATGGGAAAAGAAGTACTTACACTTACATTTACACTACAAATACATATTACTACTTTATATATACGTACTTACAAAGTTTTAAGTACCATATATGTACAATGTACACTTGTGCTGGTCTGGTCTGGTCTGGTTGAAAAAATAATTTTTTGTCGAGTTGAGAATTGAGATCGGTAGGGAATGCATGGAGGAAGGAAGGAGAGTAAGTGACCCCCCTGAGTAGATTTAGTAGAATTGGAGAAGCCACTTATTAGTTTAAAAATCATAAATCGACGATAAATTAGTTGGAAAGGGTGTTAAATAAGAGTTTCATTCCGAAAGCAACCCTCTCTCACTTTTTACATCATCCCTCTTGTCGTGTAGTCAATCCTCCCCGTCAGCATTTTAAGGAGTTTTATAAACACTACAGGGGGTATTTAAAGATCAATCGACTCACTAAACGACTTTCTATCGTGTGTACTCACATGTATTACCATTAGCCGATCTAATCTTTCTGTTTGTACACTTAAGGTACAAACTTTGACTCCCCGCTAGATTCCCTGCTTATTTTAAATATCATGCCACGCTATGCTGCCTATTATGTATCATAAAAGATAAAGAACTTAACCATACGCCAATATCTTATCAGAAAATCTGTCTTTTACATCTTATTATAGGATATTAGTATTAAATGAACATTATAGCTGGTTACGGCGTGATTAAATCTAAATGTCAACACTAAATTGTAGAAATTGTAAAACTATTAGGAATAATTTAATGACATTTTGCATTGTCGATTTAAATTGGAGCATATTTAATTACAACATAGTAAATTACACATAAAAGTCTAAGGTAAACGCAAGAAGATTATAGAGTTGGCATAACCTAATCCTAAGTTTATTGAAAAAGGATAGGACAGGAAGCAAAGAAATGAAATAACAAGACAAGACAGGGGGAACAAATCAAATCAAGACAGGTTCAAGTCACACACGATAATTTACTTGAAACCTGCCTGGCCTGCCACTTGCAGCGCATCACATCCACATCGCGTCCCAAATGAATTCTGTCTCTCTTTCTCTACTCTCTGTTGTGTACATAGTAAATGTGATATAATTTATTATATTGCATAGCTCAAGCTCATCATCACGGTTGGCCACTCAACGATTTCGCACTGCATACTTACTACTAAACTAAAACTCTGTAAATACCTATATTAATAGTATGTATATACATACAATGGTTTAACTTTGCTATTTAGTAGGTAGTAGGTAGTAGGTACATGCATTAAATACATTACATTTTAGAGACACAGAGCCAGACACTCAACTCAACTTCTTGTTGCAGTTGTAGCGATAATAATAATTCAAAAAAGTTTCAGGACTTGTCTGAGTCTGAGTTTTCTACTTATGCGAGCTAAGCTAAGCTAATGTTAAATAATAAGTATATGTACATAGTAGTCATAGTGTACCTAAGTAGAAGATTTAGTTGGGTCTAAAAGAAAATTTTTGTAATGAGCTTGTGCTGCATAGGAAATATGTATCTGAGTAGAATGCGGATTGGATGAAGATGCATTATAGTACTACTGCATAGTGAATAATATTAAATTACATTGCAATTTAAATTGTAAACTAGAAATCCCATTATTAGGTACATTAAGAGTTATGTTAAATGAAGTCAAGGCAAAACTTGAAGCTTGAGGTTAGAATTTTGTTGGAAGTTGAATGAAGCGACTTGACTTGAGTTGAGTTCCTTTGGCCTCTTGTGATGGATGACTATGGACATGGAAGAAATTCTGGATCTACTTAACTATGTGGAAAACATAAAAGAACGCAACTTTACAGATTCTATTACACACAGAAAACAGAGAAATGGAACATAACATAAAT
>JAQFYC010003676.1:0-19883 GCA_034694165.1 Tomocerus mixtus
CCATTATATCTAGTGTAAGTTTTACTTCCCTGGGGGGTGCTTGAGCACCAAAAGCACCATGGGCGCTACGCCCTTGTATTATGCATTCATTCATGTAACAAGTTCACTACAACACAATATTATTTGTTAATCAACATTATTTTACCTTTTGCACAGAATAGTTTACGAGACATTATTTTTCTCAAAATTGTATAACACACTACAAATCCTGTTAATCAACTAACTACGTTCGCACAATCCAAATTGAATAGCAACTGTGTTTGTTACGTAGTTTTGAAATTATAAAAGTAGTTTTGTGTATTCTGTGCAGATGATACTCTGAGTATATAGCAGACAGTAAACAACCAGTGGGGAAAATGTCTACAAGGATTAATTTATAATATTTAATTGTATGTTGGAAAGATATTTATTTTGAAATGTTACAAAACGTCTCATGGCAAAATGTATAATAATAATTAATGGGTTAACGGTTAACTAGAAGTCGTCTGAATCGTCACTGACACTCCCCCGCACTCGTGGTCTAATTATTGCTATTCTGTCCTTCAAAGCTGCAAAAACCAAATCGCTGTCACTACTCGGGGAATTAGCGCTCTCCGGTCTGTGTCTCAGCTTCCTGGGAGCAAACGGCTGTTTTCGAAATCCTTTGAAAGTTCTTATCTCCTTCAGCAAATTATCCATTACATTTTCACCTATTTAGTCGTTAGATCAACAATTAATTACCAATGTAATGTGTGGACTTCAAGGCAAAATAATTAGAATAATGTCACATTAGCTCACCTGGTACTGGCTCCGGTTGTGTTGGAAAAACTTGTGGTGGCCTGAACAATGCATTTTGTCATTGGTCATTTACAGTATTCAAAATATATTTTTAAAATATTTTAAAGTCTTTCTATTTAATTACTTACGGTGGAGGAGGGTCAGGAACCGTTAAAGACGGAACATATGCTTCACATTGAGAAGAATCGGAAGAATATCCGCTTTTTTTCGGGTTCTCTTCACAATATTTGGTTACTTCATCTAGCAAAATATATACACTGCAGTATAAATAATAATGTGCATTCATAAATATATTCGTGGTGTAGACACTAAATAAATACCTGGTGGCTCTGGCTCGTAGTCATCTTCTTCAGATTCCGAAGACACGTGACGGCGTTCACATATATTCTGAAATAGGATTAAAAATTAAAGGTTATTAGGTTAATTAGTATATAGTTATTTAGTTATATTATATATAAATAAACTGGAACTAATCCACATGTAATGACTAGCGCAGCGAATTAATATGCGTTTGATTCTACTATGAATGCGTAATTAAGAGATTGACATAATACAGTCTGTTTTTGGTCAAATCTCAAAGTGCCCCAATAAGTTGGGGCATTGTGAGAAAGTAAAATTTATCCTTGCATTGAATCCCATTAACACAATTCAAAAAGTTTGAACAGTTTAAAAGCTACAAAATGTATAAACAACTTTGCTTGAAATCCTTCCAATACTTTAAACGTTATTTTGTATACAGACGGACGGACGGACTGGGCGAACGCAGTACTAGCTGCGCTCAGTGGCGCCCACAGTATAGGCAAAGTAGGCTAAAGCCTATGTCAACTTTTCGAAAATCTTAATAATTACATGTAAGTATTTAAATAGTTATGCATATTTCATATTTTAGCCTATGTCCAATATTTTCGTGCCTATGATAACCTATGTCCAATATTTTCTGCGGGCGCCACTGGCTGCGCTAGTAATAATACAGAGCATAAATAAACAAACTTTAATTATATATTACGATTGTATTTACCGAATCAACAGATTTAACTCTCGGTTTACTTCTTTTGACGTTCTGTAAACTGTTTTGCTTGCTAAATTGCTTGGATGGAACTGAATCTGAAATTGAACCAGAGTCGACAGATTCTGAACTACTTTTCCGAACTCTACTGCTTGACGAACTTGGTGGCTGTTGACTGTGGGCAGCCACCGTTTTCATCAACTGCAATTTCATTGCTAGTAAACTTGGAGACTTTTTGGGTGCCATGTTAATTACACGTGTATAATTGCATCAGATCAAGTAAATAATTTTTACGGATATGTAGATGCAAAATGGAAATATTGCATTATTTTACTAAACACAATTTTGATGTACAAATAAAAGGTTTGTTTTATGCAAACATTTATCTGGAATTGTATTATGACGTCTGCAGTTTGTTTATCAGGTATCAAGTTATCTTTTATGTTGTATGGTATTAAATATAAAGCAGGATTTCAATTAGAGACAAAAAATTAAATTCTGTAGCATCACTGTACTGTAGCTGGATATTCTTTCGTCGTATAAATTATATTTGGATTAATAGTATTTAAACCCTTGATACGAAATTCAATTCCAATTCCAAAAGATTTTATCAAACGGTATTATAATAATATAGATTGATTATACTTAAATATAATAATATAAATCACTCTGAAAATATTAATCTCATTGTAAAACATAAGTACATTACCTGAAGCTATTATTACATTTCATTGGAAAGGTCTATCTGTTTATTTGCTTGACAAGAGTATGCATTTATGCTTTACTTGGTATATTCTAAAAGGTGTATTCAATATATTCAAACACCGCATTCTGTATGTCATATCTGTAGTCGTACTTTGTGTTTAATGTCGCACTTTGAGGATAAGAGTTATTATCACACATTCTAATCTTATCATTATACCAAATATATCAAATTCATATTTAATATACCTAATACACAAATACACACAATGTAGTTGGAAATTGCTTGAAATAAATTATTATTGTGTTAAATCGGTATATAATGTAATAATATAATTATGTTGCAGTTCATATTGAAACTCAGTTTGTTCTAAACCGTACCAACCTATTCTAATTTGTATATAGTTGACTTTAGGAAGAACTTGGTTTGCAACTCGGACTGTCTAGAGAGTAAGGTAACTAAAATATAAACGTGGCTTGCCTTCGGTGCTGCTTGTTGAAAAACAGAACAAAAGAATGTACTGAATTAGATAGCACTTAAATAAAAACAGAATCAATTAATCAATTTGGTTATAAAATTACGGGCATGGTTTACTACAAACTAATACAGATTAATCCGTACTGGTCAATGCGTACTAAATTATGATTAATCACTTCAGATTTAAAGGAAATATATTATCAGCTCCAACAAAGGAACGCCAATGTAAATCGTCTCTCTCAAAAAAGTTAAGTATAAATAATCCGTAATAATATTATAATTAATTAGAGCAATAAATCACGAGGTCTCTCTCTCAATTAGAATTAATTCCACTGAATATTATCCGAAAATACTGAATCTAAATACTCTTGCCTTTTATTGAATGGGATTTGCCCAAACTGACTTTCAATATGAACTGCAACATAAATGTGTATCACATTATATAAGTACCTCAGCTGAACTGACTATGAAGTACACACAGTAAGTATGTTTCTACATATCGTGTAGAAATGGTACATAGCTATTAGCTACTATATAGCTATTTAACTGTATAGCTATATATACTTAGGTATATAAAAAATTTATTTTCTAGACACGTCAGAACTTTAGGTCATTATTGCATAAATAAAGTGGCTTGTGTACTAGTAATAAACTGGCCCACCAGTTTACAAAATACGCAGTTTTATTTTCATCTAGCATATTGGAATATAATATATAATATTATTTATAGTGCAAAAGTGCAAAATGTCATCTAAAAAAGGAAATCGCAGTTTACAGTTGATGAATTTGCATTTAATGAAGAGTATAGCTTCTCATGTTGAAAAGCATTTACCGTTCCATTCCCCAGAGGAGGAGACAAGCAAAACAACGGAAAACGAGAATGACAACGTCCCAACCGATGCAATAATATTACCTCAAAGAGAAATGCCTGAAACTTTTGAAAAAATATACGCACGAGCTACCATATTAAGCGAAGAGCGCCAAAGTTTCAGTTATTCAAACTCCACAAAGGTGAAAAGATCAACTTTTTTTAAAAATCTTTTAAAAAGTTTTCGACCTCAAATATTTCGCCGTTGATTTTTTCGCTTTAAAAATGTTTGAGCATAAATCATGTTACCTAAATAATATTTTTATAATTATTATATTTTATAATTTTAACAGCATTGCTCCGAGGAATGGTACGACTGCCCAGACTTAACGAGCAGTGACTCCTCAGGTAAAACTTAAAAAGTAATTACCAATAACTTTATCAATACAAACATAAATCGTTAACTAATGATATTTAATGAAGAACTCTATGAAGAAAAACTTGATCCCGAATGTCAATCGCATGAAAGCGTATTTATGCCAGTGTACATCAAACGAAGGGGAAAACTAATTATTGAGTAAGCGTAACTCGTTACACATCTTTTAACTCTTTATTTCCTTTTTAATCAATCCGTGACATAACAATATAATACAATGGATTATTCATTAATTTATTTCTACTTTAAATACTTGGTCTGGATGTAAACATTTAACATTGTATACAATATTAATTATGAATTCCGTCCAGGGCAAGTAATGGAGATGTTCCTTCAAGTGACAACGGTACTTACAAGTATAAAATAATGAAACTATTTAATTAGCGTATTAGCAATTTATCAGAATAATAGTGTTATCATAATACTGCTATGCTATAGGTAACGATGCTGCTGCCCCATTTTACGAATCCACGCAAATAGGAAATGATTCCAAAAACCACGAATTTGAGAAAGAGATCACAAATAAAGATGAATCGGATAAAGTGAAATATTTCACGACACCTTCGGATGAAAAATGGTACTATACGGAATATTACGTGTAACATAATGTATCGAGACTAACAACAGTAATTAAATTATAATTATTCATTAAGTTTTATAAAATATGCTTGTAAATGAAATTCATTGACTGCTATTGTACTATGTTGAAAATAAACATTAAACGATTTTATTACTTCTATAGATACATTTGAATTTTTTGTTGAACTAACTTCTGAAGCTCTAAAATATTTACAGAGGCTCTAGGGCCAATAGAACGTTGTTTATCTAGGTTTGCATACAACACCTTGCCACATTTACTATAAAGAAGTAAACCGAATGCTGCGAGGGATTGGTTTGACAATACGAGACCAATATCCTGCATTAAATCAGCTTTTCGTTCATTTATCAGTACAGAAATATCGTTAACACCTGCAAACACCTTTTCATTTTCAAATAAATCCGTAAATGATTCTGCGACAGATGCTGCAATTTTTGAAAACTTTGAAAGTGTTGCAGGGGTGAACGGTTCCTGAATAATGGGCAAAATAATATTTGGGGTCATTACAAGTTCCTGCAGGCAGGCGAACGTTTTAGGCCATAAGTCAAAAGGGGGTAGCTCATGACGACAAAGATACCCGTTAGCAAAATAGGTTCCCGAGGGACTGTCGACCTCTAGAAAGTAAACTGGGGTATCTACGGGGTACGAAGTGTTGTCAATGTACAGTTGACACCTTTTTTCGCACAAACTATTATTTTCAAAAGCGAGGATTGAAAATTCTCCCGCCATTTCGCTTACATCTCCGAAATATTCGAATATCGGGTTTTCCTCCAAGAAGGCATCTTTAGCAACAACTTTGAACTGCATCCCGGGACCGACAAAAATGTGAATTTCGGTAAAAAATTTGGATTCGGGGGTAAGTCCGTAAAATTTACGGTCTCCGAGGAAAAAGTAATTACACCCTATGATAGTACATGGTCTAAGATCCATATCAAGGACCGTGTCACCTGGAAGGAGGTTTTCAACGGGTTTCTGGGTAAAATCTGCCATGAGAATGGAGGTCCCCTTTTTCAGACACGATGACTTATCTCCCTGTTTAAGGGGCTTTACATCTTGTCGCTTTGGGGGGAGTGTCATTTCATCTTCCACAGATTTCAAGTTCGAGATGGATTTTTTCATCATTCCCATTGCAGTTTCTATGTCAGCTGCTTTCTTGGCGTCTACTGATTTTACGTAATGGCTTAACGGCTGGAGCCTCAATTTATTTTCCAGCATTACAGGATCCACATCCAAAGTCTCTATCCAGTTTTCAAGAACTGCGTCCGCTTCTTCCGAGTTTCCCCCCGATAGATCGGCCGTTTGGAATTGGTGGTCTCCTCCCTTTAGAACTTGGGTGCCTTGCATCAATTCGGGTAGTTCCCGGGAGATATCCATTCCCGCCTCAACTTGGGACTCAACGTTTTTCATCGTCTTAAGCAAGTTATCCTGCCCATTTTTATTGTTAAGCTGGGCGCTCAAATCCTGGATAATTTCAATTGAGCCTCCCCCATAACCCTCCGAGATGAGGTGTGTTCCATAAATTGAGAAGAAGTCCTTCCATTGGTCAACAGCCTCAGGGGATGCGGAAGGTTTCGGTAATTTTGCCAGGTCCTCGAGGAAATATTTGCTAAACCCGATTTTTTCTTTCAAAGTAAGTTTGAATTTTCGATATTCCTTCAGCATGGAGTACTTTGATGTGTTTGTGAAAATATTGTACCCCGGTTTGCAACTTTGGGATTCCCCTAACAGGCTCCCCCCTGAACCCCTTAAACCAAGGTCGTTTAGACGGTGTTTGATATATTCATTTTTTTCATTAACGATGATACATTTATCGTCCACTTCGTCCAGGATTTCACATTGTATTTCTACTGGGAGGAGGTACCCTAACGAGGAAATCTTTTGATCCGTGTAGTAAAACGGCGATGTTGAAAGGGGTTCGTCTTTTTCGAGGTTATACCCCTGACCTACAAAGTACGGAATCTTTAATAGTGGCGCGTGAACATACAAACCTTTACTCAGTAGGCCTAAGATTGCCTCGTTTTGGGGTATTTGTTTCAGAAGTTTTACTCTTTCGGTGGCAGATTCGGGGATATCCCCGATATTTCGGATATTTCTTAAATGGAATATACTTTGAGTAACTGCTAGGGCCTCCGGGTACGTTTTTCTCAAAGAGGGTGTGATCATGGTGTCCCAGGTTTGCCTGAGTTTCTCTGAAATGGGGGTCACCTGATTTTTGAATTGGTTTCCAATGAGTTCCACAATAGCTTTGGAATACATGACGTTCGTGGAATCTTCAATGAGAAGCTTGGTCAGGATTTTTCTTGCTTGGAGGGAACTGGAGTCTGCGAAGGCCTTCCTAATAACAGCTTCCCCTATGGGGTCGTATTGCGTCGTACACTGTCTCCGTATGGCTTCGAACAGATTGTAAGGATAAAATTCTCCGCCGGGGAGTTCAAAATAATCGTTGACCTTCCGCAGGTCGTACTCCTCCGCATCGTTTTCCGCCCCTACGACCAAAATGGGACTGGGGAACCCCACATGCTCCTTCACCAAGGTTTTAATCATGTCGTAATTAGGCTGGGGGTCCTTCTGAACCTTTCTCTTTGAGTGCATGTAGTGGGTAAGCACGATGACGATATTTGTATGTTCAGGGTCGATTAAAAGATGTTCGATTAGTTTAATAGCTTTTAGCATTCTTACAAATGGCGACGCTGCCCCTTGGAGTCGATTGTCGTCGAATTTGGCCACTAAAAGAAGGGCGCTGGGAAAGCAGCCTTTTAATTCCGAATGATTTTCAAGAAATTCTTGCATGGTCGCTATAAATTTAGCATCTTGCTCGATTCCTCGGGTATCGCCTACGAAAGTAAAGTCTCTTTTTATAATTTTTATAAAATTTTATCAGATAGTATTTTTATTTTTACCCAATCCGGGAGTATCGATGATGTGGATTTCGGAGTTTGTTACACCCATTTCGGCCATAGACTTCACCGGGGAGGAATACTCGGTGATTTCGGATGTTGTCGAAGTGTAGTCCCCGGTCTCCGTCAGTTTTTGGTCAAAAAGTGTGTTAATCTAATCAAAAGTACAAAATAATAACATTGCCAAATCGTCCCCAGTTTTACTGTTGCCCAAAATAAATAAACCCCTGCAAAACGGATGCAACCCGGTTGAGCAGTACATTCAATGGGTTTACACGTAAATGAAATCCGCGTTTTCGTAATTATATTTTTTATTATTTAATACTTACAGTTGTTGATTTCCCAGCTCCCGTTTGTCCCACAAGAATTATGTAGGCATTTTTATGATGTCGCTTGTGTTTGCTTGATGTCAGTGCGCATTTGAGACCTTCGTGCACCACTTCTTTCGTTGAGAATTTCTTGAGATCCCTTTTCAATTTCTTGGGATCAGCTGGTATTTCTACCAGCACTGGTTGTCCGCTCATTCTATTCAATAAAATAATACTTATAAATAAATATATTCTTATAGATTATAATTACTCAAAAAACCGCATATTTTTACATGATCGTTTCAGATAGCTTTAAGGTGATTTAAATAATGTTTCTGAAGTGCAAACAGTTGGTAGCTTTATAATATTAGATGATATTCCCCATAATTATATGTAATAACTTTCCATATTATGCTTAAATATATAGAGCAGCGAATATAATATAGACTTCTGTACTCTGCACCGTACCTACCGTAATACTTGTATTATTGTATATCCCTACACTATATGATTGATTTTTGTTTAATATTCGCCTCTTTGTCTGGTCAAGTTTTTACTTTTAAATCCGGTTGTGCTTGTAGTTTAATCCCGATATACAACCAATAGTTCAATATAGTAGCAATTAGGGTAATAATTATATAAATTTTACTTTATCATCTCTAACTATGGATTTTACGGTTTCTGTCCTTCAATTAATTATATAGTTATCAAGTTTTGTATTTACTTACTGGTGCAGATACTATAACGTTCTTTCTCACCTCACATTCATTATGCACATGTTTTACTAAACAATGTCGAATGCCAATAAGTATCTGATAAAGCTGGAAATGTAATCACTTTTTTACGTGGATAAAAATGAAGATAATACCTTAAATATTACTTATGTTATTACATTGACTTAGATTCATTAATATTTATTGCATACGACACACTAACCAAAAAATAATTTATAGAATAGAGAATCAGGATGTATTATTAAGTATGTTAGCATTAAATAACGCTCAAATAAAATGCTAGCGTTAAAGTGTTTAAAACATTATTGAGTTCATGATTGACATTTACAGTGCATAAGGGAAATAAATACTATTTGAGGCATCGTGTGTGTAACATGCTAAAAATTAAAATAAAATGTATTGTCACCTCTTTACAGTTGGCCATTTAATCTGTGCGTCACACAGATAGCCTTGGAATTGGCTTATCTCAACTGAAGAGTAAATGGAGTTGGCAACAAAATGTAATGTAAAAGTAATAAGTGCATAGTATATAGTAAGTACTAACATGTGCATATTTGTATAACATAGAGAATACATGCATATAAATGTAATATAAGTACACTAACCACTCAGTTTTTGAAATACAAGTAAGATTGTTGTGATTCTGCGACTAATGAAGTGCACTGTGTCTTTGACAATCTTAAGGCAATTGATACAATTCCAAAATGGGAGAAAATTTATTACGAAGGTAAGTTTTTTGAATTTATCTTCGAAGATTAAACTTTAAAATTGAATAAAAGTAAAATGAAAGTATACTATTTGTATATTTATAAATAAATAAATAAACAGAACACGAAGATAAAACTATTCTAAGAACTGTGTGGTAATACCATGGCTATTAAATGTGTATAAAATATTGTATTAAATATTAAATGTATAAAGAAGGAACTCCTTAACTGACATTGAGTCGAGGTCCGGCCAAGATAAATATGTAAAGGATATCGATGAAATGAAAAACGATTTACGAAGAGAGCAACCAAAGCCTAAGTCTGATAAGCCCCAAAAGAAGAAAGGGCGGAGCAAATCAGAAGTCTACATACTTTTTGTGGGGCAAGCAGGTTGCGGAAAATCTACAACGGTAAAAACGCATTTAAATTTACCCAAAAATAAAATAAAACGATTTCTAATTACTTTAATTGAAAATTGCAGTTGAATTTTCTATTTGGGAATGAAGAAATATCTCCTGTTGAAAGGGAAACGGGTACCGACAAAATATATCAATTCACAGCACCGTTACCCACCTCTGAGGATGGAAATGAAAAAGTGACGTTGATAGATTTACCGGGACTAGGTGACATGAACAGCATCGACTGGGACGGAAGAATTGTCAAGACCCTTCAAAATTACATGAAAGGGCATTCCGAGCTCAAAAAAGTTTACCCCAACGTCGTGGTCATTGTTGGCCGCTTTGACGATAACCGAATTGACGGGGATCAATCCAGTTTTGTCAAAATGCTTAAAGCACTCAATACCTTAAGCTACCACATCCTTGATAACAATTTATTAGTAGTCCTCACACATTATATGAATGGTAAAAAAGCCTTAAGGGAAGACCCCACCCCCCGAATTCAAATGATTCAGAACTTGGTCCGAATTCATTTAAACTATGAAGAGACACTAAACGTAGTTTTATCCGAAAACGAGCCTGAGGACTGGGATCTAAAAGAATCCTTACCCGGGTCATTTCAACTTAAAACAGGGAGTTTATATCCCGATAACGTCTTTGACAATATGATAATCGCTTGCGAAGCGACAAATGATCTTGTCGGAAGGAATGTTTTAATAAATGCTCAGAAAAATAGAAAGTCTTTCGAAAAGAAGTTCCATTCTGGCACAATTGTTATAGTTAGCGAATTAGAAGGGGAGAAGATGACGGGTCATTTGGCACATTTGTACAACAGTAGCGTTTCCTCATTAATTGGCAAATTGCAGCTGACTTGGAATTCCTTTGGAAATAATATTGACGCTTTGGAATTCCAAGAATTGATCAAAGTCCTGAAAAGGAATAACATTAAAGATGAAAAGGGGCTCCCAAAAACCCGGGAAGAGGCATCTGCCCTAATTTCGCAAGTTCCCAGGCACCTCTCAGTATTTAGGGTCCTTGAGTCCTTAGGGTGTCACTTTAGAAACTATGACTTGAGTAAAAGTGTCGGATCGGGCTACAATATAGGGATCGATAATTTTACGGGTAATAACCCCGTCATTTTCGATTCCTCTAACTCACACTTTGCCGTTAGTCTTCTAGCTCAACGCTTGCCAAACACCGTTGAGTGTACTGTCAAAGGCTTTGACTCTGAGGCATTGGTTTTTGAATATCTTGATAGCGAAAGTTGTTATCCCTCTGAACGCTTAAAAAGAATGCGCTTATTACCAGATTCCCACGAACCGACTGAAGTCCCTCTAAACTTTTCGTTTGATTTAAAGCGAAAAGATGGTTATAATTTAAAAACCGTTGAAAAGATTGGCGAAAAAGAACCCTCGAATTCCAAAAAAGGCAAAATCTCTAAATCTGAAGACTATAAGTTGTCTACAAGCCAAAGCAATGGGAAAACATTAAAATTCCGCAAAGAATTTCGCATTGCGAGGCTAGAAATAAACACCCGGCTATTAAGTTTGCCAATTAGTGAAGCATTTACACTAGCCGCCAAAAAATTAAAACCTTACGACAAAAGAGATCGCATGGTGAGAGGCCAATGGAGAGATTTCTTCTCAACGTGGGGCACCCATGTGCTAAAGTCTGTTTTTGTGGGCGGGGCTTGTACAATTGAAATAAATTCATTAGAGTGTCAAAAACTTGACAAAAACTTTGCCTCACTAAGTACAAGTTGTCAAAGAGACATTTTGGCAAAACTGGCCACAATTACTAAACCCACAAAACCTGCAAATGTTGGCGAATCTGTTAAATACAAAGTAAAATTGGAAGGAGGGGCAACGCAGAATGAAATTCTCGATTGCTGGTATCCCCCAGATGATAATACATTGCGAGTATTTCAGGAATGGATATCTGACATAAGATTAAATCCTACTGCCCTTGAAAATGACTTTGAATTATTACCAATCCATTTATTTACAGGGGAGGGAATAGAATATTATGAGGAAGCATATAAAGATTTGTTGATGAGAGCTCCAACACAGGAGTCTCTGTGGGGAAAAATTGTCAAGTTCCTAAAAAAGTTTATGCCCCAAAAAGCATTAGCTGTGTAATTTTGATTGCAATTATTATTTAATTTTAGTTTGTAGCACATATTTTCTAGTATTTCCATTTCTCTACTTAATTATTGATTTTCTCAGTAATGCAATAGTTGCAGGAAATATTTTTGTCGTTGAATAAATGGGAATATAAATATAAATACTGAATATGCATCGTTGTAATACCTATACATGGTTGCTATTGCATCATGTAAATTTTTATTACATGTACTATTGAAGAAAATGTATAGTTAATAGGTTAATACAAAGGAGGTTCTCTTGACTAATAATTAATTAAAATGATTCAAGGTAACTTAAGTTGATAATAAAGTTTATAATAGCATATTTAGCAAAAGAATCCACATAGATATATCTTTCCATACATGACACACGAAATATGTTTCCTGAAATAAAGTTAAAGGATCACGCCTTTATTTATTTCCATTAACATTATATTGCATTTTTCATTTCGTTTCCTTCTGTACCTACTTCCAAGTGATAGCCTTCTGCCTTATATAAAAATAAATATAGAGAAACAATTATAGTATAGTAAAAATGCACTTTTCTTCCATCACTTCCTCGTCCGCACAAAAATGAATTGCATCTGCAAAATAATATACTCCAATTTGTAAATTTAAATTAAAATGATTATTTTCCGGGTTATGACCTTTATTATTTCTTACCAAATCCCTAGTCATGGAAGAATCTCGACAAAAATCCTTTCCGTCTGAATAGTTAACTGGAATTATTACCTGTTTGCTTCTTTACAAGAATTTTTAATTATTTTATATTTTTTTAATTAAGATTAAGGAAAATGAATTCTAAACTTTCAAACGCAAAGACCTTCCTTCAAGCAGTTATTGCTTTCATTAGTATTCCAATTTTATTTTCTGTAATTATAATTCCAGTGACATTAGCGAGAACCGTGGTACAACTCTTGGCAAAGCTGGATCGGGATTTAGATGGGGTAATGTGCGGGGCGAGTGCTCTGTCCTATTGCGGGGACAGCGTCCACAAAAAACCCCTAGGAAATATTATTGTCGCTTTAAAAGTAGACGGAAAAGTATCTTTTGACAGATTAATTAATTTAACTTTAAAAAATATTCTCAACTTAAAGAAGGCGGACGGAAATCTTGAATTTAAAGAACTGAAGCAATACGTTGTCACTTTCTTGGGTTTTCCATTTTACAAATGGGATACGAATATTAAAGTCGGGAACTATGTGAAACGCGAAAGAAAAATAATTGAAAGTAAGGAGGAGTTTGCGGAATATGTGAACACCCGGATAGCTCTTGGTTGGCGACGGGGACAAAGTCTTTGGGAAATTGTTCTGCTAGAAAACTACCAATTGGAAAAGAAAAAGTCAAATTCTGATGAAACTGTAATCCTCTTCCGATGTCATCGTTCCCTCGCAGACGGTCCAGCAATAACAAATTTAATTAGAAAACTCTGCGGAACTAAGGAACCGTTGCTAGTATCTCCATTGCCCAATAATAATTATGAAAAGAAGAGCATTTGTGAAACAGTCGTAGAATGTTTCATATTCCCATTCCGGGCAGTGTACGAGTGCATGGAAGAGTTCTCTTGCAAATCAGATGAGAACATTTCGAGATCAAAAAGTAAGAAGATCATGAGTGGGAGAAGGAATACGAAAATCTTTGAGAAAATCCCATTAGGACTAGTGAAGAGGATAAAGAACAGGAATTCTGTCGCTTTTCAAGCTGTCCTTGGTGCTGCTATTGCAGGAGGACTCAGAAAATATTTGAAATCCCAAGACTTCCAGATTACGGAGACTTTTTGCGCAGCGTCGGCCGCTCCAGTTCCAGGACATCAAGATTACTTTACAAACCACTTGTAAATTACAATTTAATTTATTATTACTAGGGTTTTGCATAAGAAATAAATTCAACGCTCTTTAATTATTATTTTTTTTTAATATATGTACAGCTCGTATAGCTTTGAAAAGCTTCCAATTAGTGTTGCCACTCCCATGAGAAGACTTCAAATTTGCCACCAAAATCAAAATGAATTTCGGAAGTCAACGCTCCCTTTGCTATACTTTTTACTACCAAAAATTATTGGACTTTGTCCCATGAAAATTATTGAAACCATAGCTCTGCATGTACATAACATGTCACCGGTGCAGTTGACAATTTTTCCCATTACCAGTGGGACATACATCTTAGATGACAGGCTATTGGCTGACGCGTCAACAATTGTAAACTGTGTAGATCCACAATGTGGTAATTAAACAATTGATTTACATTTTTTTTTATATAGATAGTTAGTGAAAAGGCGTTCTAAAATCTGATCCATTTAGACAAAATTCTGTAATACACGAAATGCAGTGTTATACTATTAAAATAAATTGTGTATTTCATTATATTCATATCCAGGTTTAGCATTCACTTGTACTACTTACAATGATTGCGTACAGTTGGCGATGATAAGTGACGAAACCATCGTACCCTCCTCCACCGAGGCTGACAATATTGAGAAATTCATTGCTGAAGAGTTTAACGCTTTGGATAGGCTTGAACGAGAATAAATCATTAATCAATTACATTAGGTCAGCAATGTCACAAGGAAAGATTTGAGGACGGGACTCTGGACTGGAGTAGCAGAAAAACATTGGGCATATTTGTGTGTGGTATTGATGTAGTAGCAAAAATATGAATTGATGGTAGTGAAATTATGATGGTAATAAAAATTATAATAAAAAATCGAGGTTACGTAAGGATTTATTTGTCATCACTTTTCATTGTTCTCAGCTATCATTGATATTGTAAAAGTAATCCATCTAATCCCTCTTTATTTCAATTAATTTGGCCAGACATGGCAAATATTTCACCTAAAAATTAACTTCAGTGCTTATTATAATGTTCCACAATTGAATCATCTTTAAAACTAGCGTAACTTAATGACCCGTGGGCCGATTATGCCCATCTACAATCCGTTTCTTTCTTGAAATATACTCTACCAACTTCTGAAAACAGAATTCAAAAAAGTTGATCCGTTCAACTCATATCGCACTGACGAACAGACAGTCAACCCAGTCCTATAAAGTTGTTTCGCCACTTAATAAATACTAATACCAACTTGATTATTTCAATTATTTCATTTATTTCGTTCATCTATTTCATTCCTTTAATTTATGCACCTATATATTTTATTATTTTCATATTTCAAGTTATTTATTTATTTTTCATTTTTTTTCACTTTTCAAGGATTTTCTCTTGAAAAGTGAAATTATTCCATGACTGACAATTTGTGATGATGTATTGCTGCATAGTTAAATGTGTCATTTAAAATATTAGCATCAACGAAACTAGTACTTTTAGAGCCAATGCTCAACTACGCCATTTGATCACATCAGTTTTGCAATGGTTTATTTTTAACAGAACACTTTATGATGTAATTACTACAATTTCAAAAAAGAAATTTAACATAATATGTATTAATAATATGTATAATAATAATTTCATAACATTTGACGAATTTTGTATTGCAGGAGAGCAAAAAAGTTGAAAGTACAAAATACAAATCATCGTTTCAATATTTTGTCGACCGGCGTTAATGCGCTAAGGGAAATCTTGCTCATTCAGTAGCTTATGGGGCACTCTGAAACAATTTTTTTTTAAATGTCGGATAAAAATGAATTGTTGCTATTATTTATGTTACAAGCATCACGGTTCGAATTCATTATGTGTGTTCTAAGCTGTATAATTTAATTTCATAGTGCTGATGCTTAAATAGCAAAGCAAAAATAAAATTGTAACTGCGGTGGGATCTGTACCCACCAAGTTTACAATATTCCATAGTGAATGCATAGTTACCTATAGTACATAGCATAAACTCATACTTAGAATATCTACCAGTGGCTACGGTGTGGTGGTGACAGTGCTGCATAGCAAGAGAATTAATTCGCGTTTACTAAGGAAATGCTGAAATATATTTCTTTGGAAATCTTCTCTTATGTAACAATAAAAATACAGTCACGTCTCAATTAGTGAAAACTGCAAAGTTAAATGGTTGGGAGACCAAAGGACACTTTGTCTGTCCGACTGTGCGCCGATCCAATGCATTTCAATATGCCAATGCATGTCAGTACAATCCGCTAGTTTTTGCAAAACTGAATGTAATACGAATAATTTAATTAAAAGATAACAAAAAATACCTAAAACTGAAATATAGAAAATATAGATACACCACACTGTAATAAGTATAGATAATATATAATATTTACAGTTCATAATAATAATAATAAGTGATTTTAATTGCATTTAACAAGACTACTTGTGTTTTTTAGTGGCTGGCTTGCTATTAAGCAATGCTGAGGTTTCCGCATCCATCAGTAGTGTTAACCTTGCAACGTCCATTTTTCGTAACACCGCTGCATTGAAAATTGGAGTTATGCTGATATTCCCACGAAAGGACGAGATGGAAAACATTGCTCCTGGAATATTTAAAAGTCCACAATAATATTCGGAGGAATTTATTATATTTATGGTATTTCCCAGTTGGTTGGCCTTTTCCCACCTGCACCAGGCAAAAGAGGAAAAGTTATTTCATGCGCACCATTACCTGCGCAGAGCTTGTGAATAATACCAATTTCCCAGTAATCTGTTTCCCAGTACCCACCCTGTTTACCGGTTGGGGTAGGAAATACGGGGAATTGTGGACCAAACCTTAAAACTCACCATATTCTCCTTGAGAAAAAGATGCGTAGAAACCGAATTCGGAAAACGGTTTTCCTTCCAAAACCCAATCGTCCCCGACGGGAAAGTAAGTTGTTAGAATAGGCGCTTGTCTGTGATTATTTATTATCCGTCCCACAAAATTAAAATGGCACCCATGTAGCAAAGATAGCCAATAAGCCACCAAGGGGACGGGAGAGTCTCGAAAATTTTCAAAATTTTTGTGCAGGAGTTTCAGTCTTTTGACTGGATCCGGTTCTTCCAATGGAAAACAAGTGAGAATGATCGAACTGAAATATGTTTTAGGAGAAATAGTTACCTAATTCTTACATCTTAATCTTACAGACACATGGGAATTATTAACTTACAATTTGTTAGTGAGTTTATCTGGATGACTTCCGCTAACAGGTACAAGAATTATTGACGGGAGACCTGAAGGAAGGACTTTCGGGCCTTCGGAATCTTCCAAAAGTAAATTTCGTATTCCCCCCGCAATTAGAGTGTATACGACGCTTACAAAGCTGACATCGTGCTGATTTTTTATTTCCTTAATTGTGTCAACTGGAATCTTTTTACTAGTACAATGGAAATATTGGCTGGACTTTTGACCTTGAGGGATTTTCCAAAGAAAATGTGACAAGCTATTGTAGGCTAGTTCCCCAAAGGCCCTTAACACTTTCAAAGGAAGGAGAAGAAAGTAGCTCAAGTTAACCGTCGATCGCTTCGGCGCAACTGCGTTTTTCGGTTTCTGGTAGCCTACCAGCCTTTGGAAAAGATAAAGAATTGAAAATCCATCAGCTAGCGAGTGGTTGAACCGGAAAAAGAATTCGGTTGTTTCCTGCATGTCGGGAGTGATTCGGGGTATGAGGGTGACCTCCCAAGGGCTCTTGCCCTTCTGGAAAGGCTTGCTCACAAGTTGGTCCCCAAGGTCCTTTAAATCTGAGGACAATTAAAAATTCATAAATATTACAAGCCAGTTTATTATGTATTATTGCCTAAAAGAACTTACAAATAGAAGTTAACTCTAAATAGAAATAGAAGTATTACCTTCTGATGATAAAATATTGTTGCCAGATACTTTGTATAAGATGTGTTCCCTTAAGTTGAACTTGTGCTCCCATTTCCAAAATTTGTATCCCATCCAATTGGTAATAAATTGCTGTAACTCTGGATATCTCAGTTTTCCGTCAGGACGTTTACAGTTTATAATTCTCTTTTGAAATATATTTATAAACTCTTCGTGTGTAATTACTCCTTGGATTGTAATTTGAATAACAATTATATTATTTGTGAAATCCTCCGTCTCAGATTGAGCAAACAGACAGCTGTGCACTGACAAGATATCCCCCAGATCGGGGCGTAGGTATTTTCTAGATGCTCTTGCGATCGGCCGAAATATTAACGTTGGAATAAACAGCGTCAGTGAGAACCCCAAAAAGAGCAAGGCTAAAATTCCAAGCAAATGGAGTTCAACTTCGTGCAAAAGGACTGCGACTGAAGAGAAAACTTTATTTTTAACTGAAATGTTCCCCATTTTTCAATCAAAATATATTTCTCCGTTAACAATTCGTCAAAATAGGAAATGAAATAGGGGATTTGGGATTTTTGAGAATGATTGGACTCATCCAGTTAGTTGTAGTGCAAAGTACATAGGAAAGTAATACAACATTTACTCGCTATAGGAAAATAAGGAAAAATATTTTACGACTGTAATCTACCTTAACCCGATATAATATTTATGTTCTTCATAAATCAAGACACGTGTGCCCACGAAATATTCCCACTCCTATAAATATAAACAGAATATTTCGAAATGATTCTTACTGACACCTACCTATATTAATAGATATGTACTTACCAAGTGTATACTTATCATTACTTTTTCATTTTTACATTTTTACAAATAGCCGTAGGGTATGGATTTGCCAGCTCGGAAGATTTCTGTGTCCCCCTTTAAAAAATATGTATTAGCATTTTGAATCCAAAGTCTGAACAGCGAATGATGTTCGCAGCATTCTATAAGTAATAAGGCCAGGGAAATAAATACTTTTACTACAGGAAAGTTATTGAAACAATTATGGCTAGAGTAGCTATGTATTTCAGCTGCAATAGTAATTAGCATTATATTAATATACTTGATGATGATTAATATAAGTACGTATGTACGTGAGAAAGGTCTATCTTGTATATTCAAGGCGTTTGAGACTACGAGATAGATTATATTGTTATTCGATGTTAAATACTGTTGTGTCGTGTGTTGGTCAGTCTCAAGCGACTTACATTATTACTTCAATGTAATATACTGGGGCACGGGTGAGACATAATATCTTAGAGATATCTTAGAGATATCTTAGAGATCTTTTCAAAAGAGTTGAGACGAATGGTGGAGGCAGAATGAGATTTTGGATTCCCCATTCAACTTACCTGTGTAAGTTAAACTCATAGCATGTCCTCGTAATTAGAGTCAGTCCAATTAACTATTTTGTCGTTGATGCACACATTAATTAATTCCGAATTGCAAATAATATTTTTTATCAAAACAATTATTTAATCATCTTTTAATAATATATTATGTCAAATGCCAGTTAAGAAATTCTGGGTTGGAAAATCTTTAAAAATTAAAAAATTACAGTTCGCTAAGCTCGTCCAACTTTTAAATGTAATTCTAGTTCAGCTTTATTCAAATGACAAGTTAGGCTTTCCATTTACACCGTATGAAATTAGTATTAAATGCACGCAAAAACATTATCTTCCCCAATGTCTGCACTGTAAAAATAAATATTTAAACTAATACCTAACGAACGTCGCACAACCGTAGATATATGAATGGATTATGAACAATATAGTGTACATATTATAATCAATGCAGATATTTAAGACTACTAGCAAACGCTAAGTAAATTTTCGTGAGGTGCTAAGCAAATACGTTACTAAAATGTAAAGTGTCCGATTAAACATCTCTTAGTCAATTTCCAAGCAAACAAAACTCCCACATGGTAAATAAGAGACAGATGTTGAAATACAACAACAAAATTGTGTTTACTACCAAAACCTTTGGCTTTCAGAGAACTTGCTGCCTGTTTTATTGTAGAACAAGTTCGCATTGTCTAGGAATTGAAATGCATTGATATAGATTAAATAAACTGGTATAGTAACCACTATAAATGACCAGCGAAGAGTAATATTAGTCGAATCTCACATCGCCCCACATAAT
>JAQFYC010003677.1:0-19882 GCA_034694165.1 Tomocerus mixtus
AGTCTAATTCATATTTCGGTAGCCAAACCCCGATACTTTAGGATATTAGGGGCATCTCTCACCGTGTGGCTTACAATGGAAGCCTACTTTTATAGAGGTATTGAAATATCAAATACTGCTTCCACGTTGTCAGATTTTGATAGTCGGCATAAAATAGCGGTATTGGAAATAAGATACCGCTTAAGATACATTCGATAGTGAGGATGGATCATAACATAACACACAACTGATTCATCCGAATTATGCAACATTACACTCGGGCGGGCTAACTATGGTGACTTGGCAGTTTTTTATTCTCCTTCGTCCTTTGGCTTTCCCTGGAGATTTCTTAGTAATCGACCCTCACATCTCCCGAAAATTATCTTCTTTCCTCCAACTCAAATGGAATGAATTTACTTTCTTTCTCTTTTCTCACAGGCTTGTCGAATCATATTCTCCATCACATTACCCTTATTCCTTTTTGTAATTTAATAAAAACAGCGCCCTTGTAAGATCATAATCTTAAGAGTGCCTTCTCATTGTCAGTTTCTGTAATCTATGCCCAGAGATCAGGATTTCTAAAATCAGGTATAATAACGCTACATTTGAATATGAATGTGCCGTGCGTGCAAAATTATAAGTATTAGGTAAATTCACTTTCTAGATTAGCTATAAACATTTTGTAATTGAAAATATTGCTGCTGCTATATATGAGTAAGTGTCCACAATATTACTTATAGTAATTTTGCTGCCCTGCGAGTAAAGTGGCACTGACTGTGGCATATACATCTTATTTACATACTGATATAATATGTCGATGTAGCACTCATAATCTATAAAGAAAGCAGTAATTGACTGTCTCTTCAGAAAAATGAACTTTAGCGGTTGACTAGTCCTTGCGTTATGACTCTGTGTGTATTTTGGTAATTTGATGTCAGAGTTTTATTGAAGTGGATAAGTTGGGGCGGCAGAAACAGCAAATTGCCTTCAGCCCCTTCATGTCAAATTGCTTGTCGAGGTGTTCCAAACTTCCAATCCAAAGTGCCATCAACACAACGACTCGATTTACATTTTCATGGCTTTTTGAACGATTTCCATTCGATCCTATTCATTCAAATTCAAAAACCAATTCTTCCCTAATGTTCTAAACCTTTCTTCTGTGTATGCTACTTTACTACTTCTGTACTATTGTAATTCTTCCCTTGCACTTTCTCTCAACATCAGTGATTCTGATAATGACCAACTAATTGCCATTTCATTTGATTGCTGCCAAAATTCTATCGTAGATAAGTAAAAGTGCTAGGCACTCAAGTAAATTAGATCTTGATCTCACATTAGTAAGTAATTACCTAGTAAAATTAGCCGTGTGTAGAGATGTACCTAAACAATAACTTAGAATCCCAAGCTGTATGACTTTCTCCAACGTATCAAGAATGTTTACTTCCTAACAGCACACATAACCCGTGCATGGCGGCATCACGGGCAACGGGTACCGACCGACTCGGAAGATTTCTGGGATGGGCTCGGGATGCCATCAAAATACGCTCTAAACATTCTGTATGGAGTGAATGCATGTGAGAGGTTGACAAATTCAAAGCAGCAATTGTACTGATTGCCAATTTTCAATGTAAATCGACATTCAAATACTTTTTAATGATGTCATTTAGCAATCAAAATTGAAGTGTCCTCCTCGTAATAATAGGCAATGCTTATAAAACTAAATGCCTTCTCCACTAATATGCAACTATAACAGTCGACACTTGCACAACATTGTAAACTTTTTTAGGAAAGGAAATCATCCGATTTCAACGGTTAATAAGAAGTAACGCAAAATAACTATCAGACTCAAAATAATATCCATTGGTAGTGTTGTGTCATGTAAATATTTAGGGACCTATAGTTAACATTGTACTCCTACATTAAACGCAATATCGAAATAGTAAAAAGTATGGTTTTGAATAGACAGTTTAAAGACTCTGGAATAAACAGTGTACTTAAAGTACTTCTATACTTCTTTGCAAATGTAGTGTGTAATACAGAGTTTCTATCACTGTAGTGTATGAAAGATGAAGAGCAGAGAGATTGATGATGAAACAAATAGACAATACAATTTACAAATCATGTTTCTAAGTTATCTATCGACAAAGATAAAGATTGTGATGACGGAACGAGAAGAGCAGAAAAGGAGTTAGCTCCTTATTCTTCATTTTCTTACTCTGTTACCTTTCCTCTAAACGGGATATCCAGATTAGGTACTGATATATCGATATTGACTTCTTTTTCTTTCCTTTCAACGTCTCCATCCTCGTTTTGTACATCACAGGCACCAAATTTTTTATTTTAGGGGTTTCCCTTTCGCTGCGTGCAATATAGTTGTATCATCGGTTTACTACTATACTACTACTACATAATATTTAGGTAAATATATATTATATACCTAAGTAAATAGTTGGTTGTTTGGGTTGGAACTGTCTGTGTGTAAGGGATATAGTAAAATGATGATGTGTTAGTGTTGCGCTATGTAAGAGAAGATCGAGTGTCAAGATAGAGGTCTGCAGATGGAAAAAATAACCAAGGGAATTGGATTATTGGACCGATGCGGCATCACTATGAAACTTGTTTTCGTAGGGATGCAATGTGTACTGATATCATGTACTATGTATAAGCACTATATTTCTATGAATTTATTTATAGAATTCGTCTGAAAATCTTTAAATTATTAGGTAAATACAAATATGTGATTGGTTGCAAAGAAATTGAGTGTTTACAAACAATAAGGAAAATAACTGAAAATGTTGATATGATGATACGATCTGAGGAGATCGTTTGTGAAGGGAAGATGCCGAGAAATCGTCATGACTCTTTAGAGAGAGTGCAGGATTCCAAAGGGAGAATTATATGTGTGAGATAATTTCAAGCTGCGCCGTCAAAAGTCAGTTTTTCAAGCGGAAAAATGAAGAGGAGCTCATCAAAGAATTTGTTGCAGTGGAGCGAGATAAATTACATTGGAGGCTGTCCCACGTCGCAGCCTCTTCATCATCTCTTAATCTCCAGGGAATATTATCACTCTTCACTTCACTTGTCCCGAAATCGGTCCTGATAGATGAATTCGCAGCACAGCCATCCAACCAGGCAGCCTCAATTGCTACAGCTACACACAAGTCGAATCACTATCTTTATTCTACTGATACTATTACTCCCAAGGAAAGCCACAGGCATACCACACAACTCACTCTCTGTTTTCACCACCAAAGTCAAGCAAATCTTGCTCTACATCGTATCTCAAAGGCACAATTGTAAATGTTACGTACAATATACCGCAGTCACTCTGTTATGAAGCAATGAATGAGTCCAGCTATGAATTATAGAAGTAGACTACTAATTTTAATACCATTCACTAGCTAATAATAAGTAATAAGTTGGCACTACAATACCGTATTAGCCACAGGACGGGATTGTCCTCAACATTTTTTAACTGATGCACCAAAAATCATCGTTACTTATAGAACCACATGAAAATAGTGCATAAACTATACTTTAGAACACGAACTCTTAAACATGTTAGCCGATAAACTGAAGAGCTACTATTAGTATATTGTGGATTCTTGCACAGTGCACATTTACAGTACCGTACATAACTAACGTAGATATAAACTAGCTATGGATGCACCCTATCTATAATGGTTATTATCTTGTGTCTAATGTGTTGAGGACGCGAATAAAAATAAAGTCGGTGATATTCCCACTACAACTACTTACAATGGGTGTAACAACGGGCTAAAGGACGCATTTGAAGACTATAAAGAAACAAATGTTTGGTCGGAGAGTCTTTCTCTATTGGCAAATTGTTGGTTTCCCCGTGTTTCGTGTTTGAGGCGAGCCGAGTGAAGTTTCCTCCCTTCTCACTCGCTATCATGATAAATGACCTTTCTATGACTACGAGAAAACAAAGCTTTTAAGGATCCTCTGCCGAAAACAATGGGACGGAGAGAGTCACGCCACTCCACTTTGACTTGTCTCCGTCCTCTGCCTTCCGCAAAGTCCAGCCAGTCCCCTTCGGACGATGCGAGTGTGTCCATCCCTATCCAAGAGACAAATCCACATTTACCCATCTTTCCAACGCTCCGTCAAACCAGGAAACAAAGAGCCACACATGCAACACTCTCCTTTTGTTTTATATCGTGACATGATTTGATCAGATCGGGAAATAGCCTCAAAAGTTACAAAACTCTCTTCTACTATCTATGCATGCCCACTACTTATGTCGACATCCATTTATAATCTGCACTTGGACAACTTTCAACTTCAACGATCGATAAAGGTCTCAATTTTTTGGTTGAGTGTCTTTCAAATATTAGGCTTTGCAAGTAAAGTGAGAGATGTGTGCATATCATACGGAATACAATACTACCAGTACACCGGAGCAGCATTTGCGAGTTAAACAACTGTTTGGTTAAAAGGTAGCTACAAAATCTTTCAATGGCAAAATTGGTTTGGTTATGATTTGGCTGTCATGGAAAAATCTAATTTGAGATATGAAAGTGGAAGTGATGTCACGAAAGGAGAGAATCACTTGGTAGCTCTTCATTTATTCAATAGCAGGAATTGATAGCCAAGTCTCACCAACCGGTCGGCCAGATCCAACCGAAAATTTATTTCGTTCATTTCTAACACCCTTCGTGTACCTTCTGAAAGAAACAAACTGCAAAACATACACCTGACTACTACCTCCCTATCCCTACACTACCGAGTTTACTACTGTCCTAATATAACTCCATTAATCCTTTCCTTACTACTATTTATGTACAAATATACTAACACTACCTGTCAATTTGAATCTACTTCTCCAATTTTATTTCTATTCTGTGCATGTATTGCATTGTACTGTAGTACATATGCGCATAGTACTTGCGAAATATTTACTTATTCTCGACTACCTTAATACGTATCTATGAATATAAGGACAGCGAACAGGACAAGCAAACAATTGAATATATGAACCCTCACTTTGTCTCATATCTTGTGGCTCATTTTTAGGTTTTATTTGTATTGGATTTCTGCCATTTATAGAGGTAATGGGACAGAACATCCCGCGGGACAGAAAAGCCCTTAGACAATATGTCATATTTCTGTAATCCTCATGTTCAAAAAAGCCAGTTTTTTCATTTTTATTCGATAATATGAATTGTGGAAATACTTGTGCATATTGGCAAGGATAATACTCAGTATGTATACTACAAATATATGTCAGACACGGGTCGTTCTGTCCTCCGGTATCTTCGGTCACCGCGGTCTTTTCCATGACAAGGTATGTTCCGTCCTAGAATCTGTACAAATAGTCGAAAAAGTTTAGTACTACAAAACCAGTAGATTATAGTATAGTGTACATGTTGCATATAATAAAGGATATCTTTCTGGTTGACGAAATGATGCACAGTGAGTGTATGAATAATAAATGCAAATTACTTTGGGGCGGTTCTCAACAGACGCTTGACGATAAGTAAACAAAAGACTTTCTGCATTATACACTGTAGTAAGTACACCATCTACATCTTCTATTCTATCTATAGTACCTCGCTGCCACTACTATGTACTTATACTACCTGCTAATATTGTATATTATAGTAAACGAATCACCACGAAGCCAATAGCCAAAGCAGATGTTTGTCGTCTCATCCCATCCACTTAACACTTAATCCCACTACTCTGCACTGCTACAAACTACCTCGCTATATGTAGATACTTGCCATACGAACACTAGTATGCACTTGTGTTATTATGTAAAATGCATATGCTTACTCTGACTTTTATAAATTCCATATTGTGTAAATACAAATATACAATTAAATAGCACTCTAGACTCTTGACGATTGCAAAGTAAAAATTAGAATTAGAATGGCTTTCACACAATCTAGGTACTTAATATGAGAGATACGGTTGACACTCTCTTATTTGAAGTAGGTTAGGTATCAAGAAAAATTAGCTTTGAGAATTAAGCTATTGTCACAGCCTGTAAAAGCTAAATATACAAAATAGCAAACACAGTGTTCTGTATATGTATGTAAATATACTATAGTCGATATAAAGCACAACAAAAATATACAGGACTACATGAATAAAATGACTAAAACCTTTGGATTTTATTCTTTTCTCCAGATTGCAGTGTGCATAAAAATGGGAATTTATAACTGCTACGTATAGCAGTGGGTATTTAATATTTAAGTACTGTGAAGCATACATCTTTGCAATGAGCAGTTTTCTATACTATGTAATAAATAGTGTAGATGTGTGTACATTTACTGCTGCCTGGTCGATATGGAGTGTATATACCACAGAGAATTGTATGTACAGATAGTATGCAGTACATAGCTTAGTGGGCACTAGGCATTCATTGTATTGTGAGGGAAAGAGTTGCGTTTTGGGTTGGCCGGATGGGAATGGTCCAAAGAATTTAAGAATGTGAGTGTGCCGGGCTCTGTTTCCACTAAGCTCCCGAGATTCATGGAGAAATCCTTTAAAAGCGTCTTTTATACACAATTCACGGGTTTAGTAAGCCGTAAAGGAATCCCCAGAGAAGTGTCTCCGAAGATAAACCAAATCCTAAAGAATATTCTTTCCCACATCCGTTGTAATCGTCGTAACTCTGACTCTAATAGCATTACTTCGAGTCAGGCACTGCAATTGAAAGGATTTACTGGAAACAGTCAGGCAGACAAGACAACCATTGCGATCCGCTGACAATGAAATCGGGAGCTCCGCCATCAAACTCAACATATGGATTTTCATATCCTCCTCCATTCCATTCTCAACCATACATATACAAATAGTACTACTGCAACTTAGTCTCTTACCTACTACTATTACTACAGTAATAATGACAACAAAAATAGTCTTACACGCTCATCCTTTCCTAATACTAAAGTACAATAGATCACACATAACATACAGCAACCGGCTAACAATAGCAATCTTTATTTCCATTCTATGATAGAGAAATTTTCTCGGAGAAATAGCACGGAATTCTGAGAAGACCCGAAAAAGAGAAAAGTCTTGACAAAGAATGTTAACATTCTTCATCTCTTCTCTGTTACACTTCAGATAAAACATATAGTGTGCTCTGCTACAGCAACTTCAGCACCTACACACCAGGAATTTATATGTACTACAATAGGTGGCTAGTACTATATAGTACAGAGAAAATATTTCTCCATTGTGAATACACCTGAAAAAACTTCTGTTAAAAATTAATAAAATAATATATCTATTTAGATCTACTACATAGTTAATAGTACAGTTAATAGTATTATCTGTTTTAATTTGCTATGCGTAAGTATAATAGGTAGTATTATGTTATATCTGCAATGCAACGGGAAGTTAAATATTTGCGTATCAATTCTACCTTTCCAAAAATAAAATATTATCTTGAACATACCTACTGCCCAATACTACTTATGTACGCATGTAGTAGTTGTGATTTTCTATTTATGTACGATTGCACCGATATTAGTGTAACTACTTAAATAGATGAGTACTACCATTTATTAATAGCGTGAGTAAGTAAATATTTATGAGCATATCGGTGCAAACGAACTTTGTCTCATATTTGGGCCTCTCTGTGAACCCAAGTACGTTATGTAAGAGCAGTGTGCATAGAAGAATTACACGATGAAGTTCATCAAATATAGCAGACGATTCGTTAAGACTGGAATTGGGTTTTGGAATTCAAGAGTTGAGTTGTGTTACGTGAAAGTTAAATGGTTGACGAAAACGTGCTGTATCATCCCTTCGTCATCAAGATCATCGTCGTGATCATCCCGAACTCCTGACTCCTCATTCTCCTGCATGTCTATGAATTGTTCTTGTGTGTTGGTTGTTATGTTGAGTCTCCGAGAGTCTCCGGCCGACTCGGTTCGTTTGTTTAAGGTGCCGACACGCTTTTTGCCCCAAATTCCACAAGCTCGGCTTTTAATTTAAGACCTGCGAGCAATTACCCATCACATCAAATCACATCCTATCAACTCTACAAAATACTCTCATCACTATCACACATTACTAAATTACATGGCATTATATACTCATATTATATTTATACTACTACTTAATATTGTTACCTTTTATTTAAAATTATTAGTTATGTATCTGCTATACTATCTACTATATACTAAATGTATGTGGGTACATAATATTATATACATATACGACATGCGTTACATACATACATTTTAGCTGGGTTATATCTGTCTATTGTGTTGTTGAGAAAAGGCTAATAGATATTTCGGTCTTATTGTTAAGTCATACTTTGTATGAGAGAGAGAGAGAGAGATGATATATCGAATCAAATCGCATCACGAGTGTAGTCTCGCTTTCATACCTACAGCCAAGATCATCACCATAATCACTGTGATACTAATCCTAATAGCCATGTTGGTAATTCAAAATTTTGCTTAGTCACTCTCTAACTTACGATTAGCGAAACAGACCGACCGAGTCTTCTATCCACGTCTTATGTACACGGATGTATTTATTTAACGTAATTGCTACTAGCAGACCGTGCACAATTACAATTCAAAAACTGAAGCGCAAGGTATATCAATATATCTGTACATGCCTATACTATACCCTGCATTTATTATGGTTGATGTATGCAATAATGCATTTCTGTACTTCTACTGCTTACACTTTTCGTGAATGGCTGTTGAAGAAAATTAAATAGGTGTTAGTAAAGGAAAATACTTTTAAAAAACTATCTTTCTTAGAGCTGTACGAAAGATAAGTAGCAAAATGGATCCAAGAAATTTTTCTGCAAGTGTAGGGTTCACATACGAGTACGTATAATAACCACATGCAATATTGGCTAAAATGAGTGTAGTTAAATGTATAATATTGCTATAAATATTGGTGGCAATCTAAGCAGAGTAGCAAATTATAAAATAAGGGTACAAGCACAGTCTGGCAGAAGGGAACAATGGACGCACCACTACCACTAGTGTCTTATAGATACTATATGTCATATTACAGTACAACAGTACTACATGGTATGTAATGTGGGTATACACGTACATACAGTAGTTACTTATAGTATGTACATACCCAAATACTTTATATCTATACAAGAAGATGGGATGCAATTAGGAGAGCCCATTTGTACTGATGAGAATCATCAATTGAATTATATGATTTCCATAATATATTACATTGTGGTCCATTCCCCTTTCACTTAATTATGGAGAAGAGGAGTGAGCAAAGGAAATAGAGAGAGTGTGGTGCATGCAGGCAGACATTTCATTCCACGGAAGATATCAAAGGACAGGAGACAGTCAATTCGGTGGCTGAGACCAGAGAATCTCTCTTTCGGTGTCCCATATAGGGTTCACAATTACAACACAACAGATAACTATAAATGTATCTGACTGAATGACATTGACATGATCTCTCTATCCCACTGTCCCATCAACTATAGTACTGATCACAATTGCTAGCTAGTTGACACTCATCTCCCTTCGCTGCCCTTCTTGTTGTTTGCTGGGTGGTCAATCCTCCCTTGTCTAATTAAATACCTTCAGCCTCCACTGGTCTTCATCCCAAGTCATAATTAGCCTCACCAACTCAATCACGTCACCACTGCACTACAATAAATAGCGATATGCAAATCTGAAACCAATACGTATATCCTATACTTTCCTCTTCTACTCATTTGCTCAACGAATTAACTTTTACCACATTCATAGGTGTCTACAGAATTTATATACTGATATACAGATATAAGAATATTATTTACTAACTACTTCATGTATATGTTACTACGTATACAATACAATAAGTACACCGTTTTTGATGCGTGTTTTGCACCTTATTGGTTAAGCTACTAGATATTTATTGTGTATGATTACAGATAATGCCTATGGAATTGAATGTATGGTATACATTATGCAATATGCATATACAGATAAAAACATTGCATTGTTGTGTTGTTGGACATAAGGTAAGATTTTATGTTATTGAAACTATCCTAATTTAATACAGAAACTAATAAATCACTCTGTACATACAAATAAATATAAATGCTGCTCTATTTGCATTAGAACAATTTCTTCATACTTACGCTTACCAACAAGTTTCTCTATGTACAGGTAGGTAAGAGAATGCCCGTATTTCTGTGTTAGGTGAAAAACAATGTATTGTTTGACTTGGAGAGATGGATGTGCTGTAGTGTTTGGAATTGATGGGCTTCGCTAGGCCAGGGCAGGCCACACCATTTGGCCCAGAGCAAAACTATCAGCAGATCAGATGTAATGAGCTGCGAAAATGAGGTGTAGCACTGCAAGAGCTGCCACGAAACATCCTAACACACGAAGATTTATTTGTAGTTCTGAAGCTCCGCTCCATTCTCTTCTTGGTCATCGCCACAAAGTTTGTACTTTGTACCATTTGATTCCAGTTGATTTCTTAACGGACTCTGGGAGGTCGACAGAGGCCACATAGAGCCACTATAGGTACCTACACTATCAAGTGAAAAAGAATTCACTTCGACTCCCAACACAACCAACTACAAATGCTAACGCACATAAAATCCACACTCTCTACTAAATACTAAATACCTTCCATATTATTTAATCCGTCTGCTCTACACTTGCATATAAAGTAATGCAATCGGGTGGGTATAATATTATGTAAGAGCTGTAAGATCAGCGTGCATGTGTGAACTCTTTAACTGAGCCCCTCACTCGTCGACATCTTCAAATTGTATTTCACATCAAGGAGTCACTTCCATTGCCACTGAAACCGAAACCTCAGAAATCAAATAGCTAAACACTTTCAAATCAAATTCTCAAAGGAGAATATTTTCTTTCTCTCCCTTCACACATCACAACCCTTTAGTTGAAATCCTCATGGGGAGCTCTTACGATCATCAAACTGACTGAATTATTTACTATAGTAGAATGGTTTATGTACAACCTACCAATGATTTTTACGGGATCATATTATGTTGTATCGTATGCTATAAAGCACACATTAGGAGCAATATTATAATAACTACATCTACCATATATATCTGGTTGAATAAGCAACAATTCCATTTTCATTGCTAATCAGTTCTTCTGAAACCGAGCTATGCATCTGTAAACTTTTATGAAAAGGATCACCCTGCGAGGCTCCCATTTAGTATTTCCAATTTTTCACTTGACCTCAGCGGGTTTCCACAACATGAACACAAAAAATGTTAGTAATAATATTATAGATGATAAATAGCATCAGGATTTAAGATACTCTATTTACTAAGGGGTATAAGGACACGAATCTTACATAGGAATATCGATCCATGCCGTGGTGTTGAGTCGAGAGTGTAATACACGAAATATAATTGTAAGTATTCTTTTTCAAATATATGTAATGTGTTAGTACGTATTTATAGGTCGAGCGACGATTGGTAGTAGTAAGTACAATTATACATGTTTACACACAAAACGTGAACATGGCTATTCAAAAGACTATTACTACCATCTCCATAAATAAATACTTTCCTACACATTTAAGAGCATTCAATCCTGTTAACTTTTACTTTCTCAGTTGTATTAGTAGTGGAAAGTGAATGCAATTAGAATTACATAGAATAGAAAGAGCCAAAACCCCATAATTTGACATGACTTTTTAGCTTTGGGTTACTCACTTAATGTGCCCCTTGACGAATAATAAAAACTCAGTCTAACACTTAATAGATTTGGTAGTTAAATTATGGAAATGTGAATAAAAAATAAAATAAGAGTTTGTATGATTACTTACGTTGTGCTGTTATGTGGTTGTGAACAATGTGTTGTAATTAGAATGCCTGACGGCCTACAGATTCCCATATTTTAATGCCAGACCCCATAGGTGGAACTTTCAATGTATCAGAATTCGTGACGAACTCTTTAGTTGCCATTGATCACAAACAATGTGGACGGACTGACGGACGGACTGGAGACATCATAAAAAGAAGGAGCTGAGAACACAACCTGCGGCGAGCGAACCAGAACCCATTTAATCTCTCTTTCTGTAATAAATAATCCATATACTACATATAAGTAATATATGTAACAGGCTCTATTGCTCTAGACTATGTATTTGTATGCATGTAATGTATTCCTTAATAGAACGATCCATAGTGCAAGGTTATGCTTACTTTAGTGGCAACGTAGCACTGTCCACTTCATCATCCAGTGAACCAATATACTTCAATTGATATTTTGTATGCAGACATGTATGTAAGTATTACAGTTTACATATTATTGGAACAATTGCATAATAGCATTCATGAATACTGAAATCCACAGTAAAGCACTTGCGATACCATGTACCTATCAATTTGTAATAAATAAATCTTTAATGATTATATAGTGAACAATATATAGATCAGCTAGTTACTGCCTTACTTTTACCATTTAATGGTAATAAGTGTGCGTATCTATTTAGCTAAATATGCTAGCACAGGCTTTTGTGTAAATAGATAGAAAGTTACCGTTATTTTGGGTCTCTTAAAGTACCTACCTAAATAACCCAAACAAAGGATACCCCGTGCAAGATATATGAACGGTTGCTGCAGTCGGGGATTTTTTACGCTTGTAATTGCTGTCATCCACTACGGGGATTAGAACGGAGGATACATATTAAGGAACACATTGTCTCATAAAATAACTATTTAATTTAATTGTAAATATCGTACATTTATGTCAGTTATAAAACTGGGGCACTACTCGTGAATATGAATAGAGAATACTCGTTCTCGAACTAATTTTATAATTTTAATTTTATTGCTGTAGGAAAATGGCCTAATCGTAAGATTTTACAATGTTATTATTGAATACTTATACCATACAATTTGACTACTATTTAATAGTAGGAGGGATAATAAAATGATAACAGGTAGGAAATGTTTATGAAATTAATGAAGTTTTAGCTTTCGGTGCAGGTCCACAAAATTTTCTTTTGCCTTATGCAGAGGGGACTATATTGACATTGACTGTTAGTTAACTGTATGGGTCTGCTCCTTGCTTGATACGTATTCACTATGTAAAATGAATGAGATTGAAGGAGTGACGAGAAGACATTTACGATTACTAATGGGTAGTATACCGAGGGACTTTATGGAGCAAAGTCACTCGCTGCTTATACAAAAGTCATTAACTACTTCCTACTCCTATTTGTGTGAAAGCTGTATGGTAGGGATATGGAGTACAGTTGCTATACTCATAGTCATGCAGAGTGATGTAGTGTACACACGGACAACTAAAAGCACCATTTCCTTTCCTGTCCACAAAAGATACGCTTGAAACACGATGAAAACTTGCTAATTATCTTAAGCGATAAATATACACTTGTAGAGTGATATTAAATATTGGATTGTCAAGCAGTGCACTTCCTCATAACACATCGTCTCTTGCTGTGGAAACAAATCAGGAAAGGAAATAAAGCAATCAAAACCAAAGCCCGCTGCTCCTGCTTCTGGTGAATATAAAACTTCCCGAACCGGAACCCCAAGACAAATGGAGTGACTCTAATTAAATCAGTCACAGGAAAATTGACACCTGGATAATATTATCTAACCTACAACATACTCCATACATAGACTACCTCACACTTCAGATTTATGTATACATGCCTTTCTACATAGTCAGCTGCAGCAGTTGAATAACAAAAATTCTTCCATCACTCTTTCCTACATACTTATGTACTACGTATAACCATTACAATTAACAAACTGTTTTAGTATGCAGGTATCAGCATAGCACAGTGATAAATATTTATGGAGATACATATTTGTACATCTACTGTACATAAACACTACCACAGCTAAATAAGAGTGTTTTTATATTTATTAGAATGGTGACACTTGACAGTGGACGGAGCACAAAAGGGGAAGGAATGAGTTTGAGATAATCTGAGATTGTGTAGAGATTGTCTCTCAGCGTCTGTCCGCATCCACTAGCTGAACAGCAGCACTCACTCAACTCCACAATATAATAATATAATCGCATTTCCTACATATAAATAATATGCTACTATTTCTTATCTATCTTTAGTGCTATGTATGTACATGGAAGGGAAGTGAAGGGTGAGACAGGGAAGAGATAGGAAAAGTGAGGGCGGGCCGTGGCCATTGCGTGGTGCGAGGCACTCGAATGCATCTCAATGTATAAATATCCCATTTGTGGCTACTTTATTTCATCTTCTTCCTGGGAACTTCGGCTCTTCTGATCTAATCAACGTATAAAATACAATTCAGTCTCTCCTTCTGTTTCTGGGATCCCGTCCTCTAGGATACTCTTGGCCTGGCCTGTCTTGGCATGGCCTGCCCTGACCAATGCATCCTCTGGCTTCTCACTCCACTTGCACTTCTCCTTTGATTTACTCTTTTTGCATGCAATAAATCCTCTCGACTTTCTTTTTTACTTACTGATGTAATTCTATGATAAAACTAGTAGAATCCCATTTGCTGGGGAAAATATGAGTCCACAAGGACCACTTGAATAGCTAATGGGATCAAAAAATAAAATAAAACCTCTGTGTGGTGAACAAGCATGAATGCGTAGAGCAGGAATGGAGGAAGAGGGACAGACCTGATTCCATTTTAAATATATCACGAAGATATGTAGCTGTAAGCGAAAGCGATTTACATATTCGTCCGAACAATCCCCGTTCAGTTTATACAATTCCTGCACAAATAAAAATTGTATTGCGTAAATATTACAATATGAAAGCAGTAAACAGACTGATAGAAAACCATTTGCATATAGAGAAGACTTTTGCTATTGATAACTGTTTATGCACAGCATTTAATGAAGAGGTTCACTTTTTAATACAATAATATATTACATTCTACACATTTGCGTGATGTTGTGGGATCTATGAATTGTTATGGAATACAAGTAGATACAAGAGATGCAACAATGGACACAGCAATATGCTACTACGTAAGTATGAACAAGAATAAATATTTATTTGTACAGATAGTAGAATATAGTTGGAAATATGCAGCTCCGTAGATAACAGCAAAGTCGTCACTTTAGTGACTGAAAATACAAAGATACAGGGAAAACAATTTTCGGACATTTCCCAATACAATGCAATTGGAAAGCAAGTTGAGTAGATTCGAATAGTAGAAAGAGCGATGGAGAACGGGGAGGAAGAGAGGAAGTAAACTGTAGGAGTGGTTGTTGGCTTCCTTTTACTTATCTCTACTTGTTTCAGTTATACACACAGCTGACAATAAGCAACTACAAACTGTTTTGATGTTTTACTGGAGACAAAGAAAAGACAAAACAAGTCTGTCCATTTCTGCCTGTCTCCGTCTCCCTAAACTTTGATAAAAGCCTTCGCCTTGAGTGATTCAAAGGGAAAAGTCATGCCACATTGCAGGAATCACGCTAGCTAAATAGAAAGTCAATGCAGCAGCAACAAAAACTTTGGCTCGACAACTTTCGAGAGCTTTGAGTTCCTTTTATATCATATACTCGTATTTATAACTTTTGCATACCACACTTACAAAGAATTTGAAATCGTATACATTTTGTGTTGCTTATTAGAGCTGCATTTTTATAGCATTTCGCAACACTTTTACTAATTTAGAATATAAATACTTAAGTAATACCCTTTCTCAAAGCACGGTCACCTTTTTGTACTTAAGATTCGAAAGAGTCGATACGTGTTGTACATGGAGAACTGTTTGCTGGTTATGTTTGTATAAATTCTGAATTCATTTTAGTATCTCTATATAATTATAGTAAATCACTTGTAGTATCTGTATATAAGTGTAAGTAGTATATAGTGCATATATCTGTAGTGCATATAATATTGTATTCAGAAGTAAATAAGTAGCCCAGGAGGACTTTAGTTGGAGTTGATGTGACGTGCCATGCGATGCGATGCCAAAGTGGGGAAGTCAAGCAAATGAAAGCACAAAGTCCAATATCTACAAAATACTGTGCATACGCAGATATAAAAGGGAAGTGGTGTGTGTGTGTGTGTGTGTGTGGTGGGCAGAAAGTGGATTTGGCTGCCGTAGAAGAGGTTGATTCATGGGAGGTCACTGAGAGGTCAGTTCTGACTTTCATTTCCATATTCCTTCCCTCCCCACTTCCTCCTATATGAATTCCATGCCATGCACACAAGGAATATCCAAATCCCAATACTCTCTCCTCCTTCACTCTCACTCAACAGCAAGCGAAAAAGCTCTCAAGAAAGTTAAACTAACTTTCCTTCAAATCCACTCCAGCGACTACTCTTACCACAATATCATATCTTATTATAGTATATCAAGTCAAGAATGCTTAGTGCCTCTAGATATATCTGCTATATATGTATAAGTAGGGATATATCTTGTGCTAGATGTTATAGTCGAATGCGGATCAGTATCCAATCCAATATACTTACTATCCGCCCAGAGAGAAAATTCCAAGTTGGAATTTTTTGTTCGTATGCAGACTCATTCTCCGTCTTGTCTTTCTCTGCCTTACTTATTGTTAGAATCCTATTCATTCTCGAGAAAGAGGATACTATCTGTACAGATAAATAAGTGTATACAGATACTACACGCACACAAGGTATAATATATGCCAATACGTAAATACCTGCTTATTCATATGTACATACATGTGCAATAAGCATATCAGTAGTACAAGTTTAGATATTTAAAGCTATATATACTATCACTATGAGTATTATATTGTGGAGAGTGAAAAGACGGTAAAGGATGGCTATTGAGAGTCGCCCCACCACAGGAGGAAATATATGGGGCTATTAACTAAAACCCTTTCCCATTTTTCTGCAATCGCCTCCTTCAAATAAATTCCACGAGAGACTCAGTGCCCTGTCCTGACTTACCAAGCAATAGTTCCCGTATATTACATTATATTAAATGTGGATTTAGGAAAGCAGTGCAGTGCAGAGAGTCCTCCATATATCCCATCGTTTTATATGGAGAAATCAGATAAGTACATATACTAAACTACATATAAAATCAGTACGTTTATATCTGGAGAGGGAAGGGCAGTGGAAAGTAGCCACAACAGGATTTCCCAAAATACCTCATCATCATGCCAATAAATCTGGTCGCTAACCCTTCTTTTCTTTCTCCTTCCTCTTCTTCTACATTGTTACTACATACTCACGAATATTATTCATATTATTAGTGCTAGATAGAAAAGGCATTCGAAACACATGACCATATCATTACCCGCACTTCTGCACTTACACTCTCTTATTTACAGAAATATAAATATCTACACAAGATTGTATAGCCTGTATATACATACTCATGTAGTAAGTATATGTATAAGGAGGGCAATGAAAGCCAAGCGAAGCGAACGAGGCCAATCCAAGCATCTTCGTGTCTTATGTAATCGATCAGTAAAAAATAAGACCAAATCCCCACCATCGCATCTCTTCAGAAAACAATTTTTCAGCTTCATTTTGCAAGATTATAAAGATACAATTGCCAAGTAATCCTTTTAGTGGGAGAGCCGCAACAAAACCCAAATTATATGCAAGTGACTGAGGGAGGACGAAAGAACTTCTCGATAAGTAAACCGAACCACAAAAATGCCAACTCTTTCTGTGTGTCCCATTACACAATGAAAGGGCTAAAGCAGATATTTACTTACATTCCAGGGACAGAGAGAGAGAGCAAATAAAATCGAAACAAAAAAGTCATAGCCAACAGATCTACTTATTCCAATTGAATAATTTTACCATGAAAAATCCACTTTCCTTTCGCCTTGATTGCCTTGCCTCTCTTCTCCAACTGAACATGAGTAAAATATACAACTGCTACTATTACAATATATCTATTATATATAAATATGTATCATGCAGTCCCATCTAATAATGCAGTACTCGTGTCATCTAGTATCTTATCCCAATTCTGCATTATGTGTGAGTGCAATGTAGAGAAAGTATTTTTTGGACAAAAAACATTTCGAGGGATTTCTGTGCATGCGGGATCAAGTTGGAGATTTCGCTAAGCTAAAGGAACTAAATATAAGCTATGCAGTCAAATAGTAAATATGTTCCATCCAGCGCTCCTTAAAATTCAAAATCTATACATTAGTACCGGAGTAAAGTGTACATTTGAAAACAAAGGGTGGTGGTTGATATGTATACGGACGATAACACATAATACCAAGGATTTGGTTTCGGATTGTATGTATTACCAAAAAGGGGACCAATGCAAACAATGCCAATGTAAATACGTTGATAATCCACTTACGTTTAAGTATCGGGATCAGAGTCTATAACTCAGCCAAGTGGACTACATAACAGACACGGAAGTAAGTTCAGATGTAAAATATTACTGCAATTTTTTAATATATCCAAGTACCCTATATGTTTACCACAAATCCATATACGGATCTATTGGGAATAATTTTAAATACACCATCATCAGAACACACAAATGAATGCATGTCAATTCAGAATTACGATGCGATGGTGTGAAAAGCACAGGTACTACTAAATGATATACTTATGTAATATGTATAGGTATCAGTATTAAGTATTGAACAGAAACGTTCAAAATGTTCATAGAATAGTAGGAAAGATGGAGGAATTGCTACAAATGTGAGTGTGAAACGATATCAAAGAAGCAAATCATGTCAGGAGAGTTGAATTGGATTCAAAACTTGAAATGAAAATCTATTGCGTCCTACTGATTGTGAGGGAAACGCTTGGATGATTTCAAAAGCACTGTAGTACTAATACTCCTAAACCAACATCACACTGGAACACTACAAGGAATTTGTATTCGGACATAATATACAAAACTGAGCTATAAGTAGATATTATGTGTAAATGTGTACTATAGTCACTCAACTCAAATAATAGATTGGGAGAAAGCTATATTTGCATTTTGCTATACACATGCAGTGCATACGGATTAATCTTTGTTCTTTCAATCAACACAAATGATGCAGTAGAGCAGCAGTATTTTAGTAACTTAACTGCAGTTGCAGTAAGACGGCAAGTTATTGAACAAAGGAAATTGTACGTATTTGCTGGGTATATAAGTCTTCTTTATTATAAAAATGTTGTATATTTTGTATGTAATGAAGTCTAAAAGTTGGTTAACATCGGTCGGTTTAGTATCATTTTTAAAGCAAACAATAATTGTAGCCTACAGGTACTACATAACTGAACATAATCTATTTGTATGTTTAAAGTATTACAGTTGCGGACTACGTACGAAAACCTAACCAACAAATTATATAGAAGTGGCAAGTCTGGCAAGTGTAGAAATAATCCATTGATTCTCGTGTCGTGATCCTTAGAAATTGGGAATACAATCAGGGAAATCGTTTGCTTTGGTTGGATTGGAATTGAAGATGGTTGAAGGCTTATCCATTGAATGAGTTAATCCTTTCACACTTCTCTTCTTCGGTTATTGTAGTAGGGACTGTTGAGGATTCAATGAGACACTCCACTCACATTGAATACCAAATCACATCTGCACACAGTACTACTTGGTAATACTATTTTGTTTATTCGGTTGAAATACACATTGCGCATAAGTAATATAACAAGTATCTCAATAAATCTCATTGTCAGTTCCACTATTGTGGTTCCATGTGTTGTTCCCATCAAAAGGTAACTTATGTACAACAGTGTAGCTATTTTACCATAGTATACTTACCTCGACTCAGGCCATCTCTAATTAAATTAGTGTAATATGTGTATCATTTCAAAAATAACAGTCATTTCGCTAAATATATGTGATTAAGCTCCAATCGTAGCACAAATACGTTTTAGCCCGCCCGAGTGTGCGAGGCTGACTTATGTAATCGCAATGTCTGTCTGTGTGTCTGTGTGTCTGTGTGTCTGTGTGTCTGTCTGTCATCACTGTAACTCACGAACGCATTGACTTAGGATGATGAAA
>JAQFYC010003678.1:0-19880 GCA_034694165.1 Tomocerus mixtus
TATGAAATGCTCCAATTTGCGAAAATGAAAATTGGTAGTTCAATAGCATTTCGTAATATAATTTTCCTTGAAAAAGTAATTGCATCAACCTAAAAAAATTCAAAAATAGGGCAAAATTATGACGATAAGAACTGGGTGCAAAAATCGCAACTTCTGGTAGCCTTGTACGTATAATAAGCGAAAAAATTATATAATACAGCAATATTTCGACATACCACAGCAAAAACTGAACTAGTAGATATCTAATTGATCTGCTAATTATAATATCAAATAATACACCTTTTTTGCATTCATGACGGTAAAAATTAAGGCAGGTAATTTCTAGAGTAAGATGCAGAGAAAACAACAACAAAATCGTTAATTTGAGGATTTAAATATGAAATAAGTATTGCTTAAAGGTGTGGACGAAATGTCCACTAATAGTGGTACATTATGTATGAAGGTTTGTTTTAACTGTAGAAAAGAATCTTATTTTTGATGTATGTATAATTATCTCATAGCTAAATGCCACTCTGCCTTGACAGGTTTCACTTTTGTCTTGTGTAGTGTAGTCGATCATGTTTCATCTTTCTAACTTTTTATTGGGATCTCAACTCATCTTCATCTCTTTGTTTTGCTGAATACGCGTTGTTAGATGTGTTAATTTAGAAGTGGCTCTGCTGTTTGTATTTTACTATTAATGTACGTACGTACATGCATACTGTATATGAATCTATAGAAAGACAGGCAGTACACGTACTTTGTAAAGTAAAGAATAGTTCGTGATCCTATTTTATATTAAGGAGAGGAACAAGCTAAAGCTGTTCAATTGTTTCAAGAGTAAGAATACATTGTATGTTAAATGTAATCTGACAGGTGAATTCCATTGTATTGTTATGTATGTACCTATGTAATGTAAAATGTAAAGAATCTGTGGAATTAAGTCAGTTGCACGCAGAGCACAACAATTCTGACAAGTCAAAGCTAAAATTCTTTAAAGTTTCCCTTCCACTTGCTACTTACGATAGTAGTTATAATTCCTAAATATTTCTTGAAGACAAGACACACTTCAAAAAGTAATAAGTATCTATATTTATGAAATGTATTCAAAATAATTCATGAGGTCAAGTCAAGTTAATTTTTATGAAGAGCTTCACTAAGTTCGTAAATATAAAAGATGAAAGAGGCATGTCGTGGTAAGAGAAATCCTTTTGTTCGATCCTCAATACAATTTTCAATTGTGATGTGGATGATGTGATGTGATGTGAGTTAAGATTAGGATTTTATGATGATTTACAATTAACTGTGATACGATGTGATGTGATGCGCTGATGAGTTACAACTACAACTTACAAGTTTTAACAAGATTTGCAAATTTTCGTATATAATTTACATAACAATACTATATTTACTTAACATTAGCAACTTTCTGTGTATCGTACAATGTTGGAGGACAAGTCACACGCAGCTATTGTTGTAATCAATAGTATCCTCCCAAGAATTCTCGATTTCTAAGGTTGACATCCTCAACAAGTCAAAAAATGCTAACGAAGTCCCTAATTCAAATTCCGATACACGTTTTCATCATATTTTTCATGGAAACTCGAAACTACTGATTAAGAATGAAAATAAGATATTATTATTTCTGACACTAAAAAAGAATTCGCAATTTGCAAATATCTTCCATACAAAAAGACAGAAAGATATACCATAGCTCTAAATAATTGAAATAACAATAACACAACAAGGGAACTGATCATCATAAATCAATTATCAGCAAGGAGGCTCCATTTGGCACACGAACTGTTGATAAGGCTAATATTAATGTGCAGAATTTCCCACAAATTGCGAATTACTATTTTCGATAAGAATTTGCATGGCCGTTCACAACCTAAAATGCAAACCCATCGTGTAATGTAAGTGTAGGCTAAATAATTTATGCACGAAAATATTCACTCATATCGTATCATATCACATTCCCTTAAAGAATAACCTAAATTTAAGGTTACTGTACTCTTCTCACGACAAATCTTTTCGTAGTCAAACCAAGACACTACACTACACTTACATACGTTAACGTTAGTACAAATTTGCAACATTTTTTGGCTTACACTTCACTAAACTGCTATCATGTTTATGTTGGTTCCTCATAATAGTTCTTTAATAAGTATGTGTCTTTGATTTTCTAGTTCATGTAGTAGGTACAAAAAGAAACATAAATAAATCTTTGCTTACAACTTACCCTTAACATAATTAGTACTTCAAGTATAATGTAAGCAAGCCCTTAAATGACTAGTGCAAATATTTACTTTGTAACTTACCTTGCAATTTACCATAAAAGCATTAATCATTAATAAATCAGTAAACAGTACAGTAATAATGTCACATAGGCACTGAAAATTCTAATAACATAGCCAAACAAGGAATTCCTAAAAAAGAATACATTATAATTGCTAAGGATCGTTTTCCTTTTTTAACAAATACTAATTAAAAATCATGATAATTTTGCACCTCGGCTTTTGCCAAATCCGTATAGTTATTGCTACTGAAAAAAGTTTGTGTCCTGGCAAGAAATTTTGTATGCATAAATTCGAAAATATATTCTATGACTGCAAACGTATTTATATGTCTGTGTGTTCGTCATCACAATTTCAGAAATCTCTACAAAATGAATGTTGGAAAAGTATCAATTTTTGTATGAAGAACAGTCAGAATTCTTCCCTATAATATATTGTAGTTCCTCCAGGGGTATCTATGGGGATGCCCTCATGGCTAGGGGTAAACAAGGCCTGTAAGCATTACTGATAAATAGATATACGACTTTGTACTTGCCTAGGTAAGTTAAATAAGTAAATGAAAATACGCATACCTTCAATCTTAACCTACTGATAGCCGTATTGAATTCTAAAAGTATAAAAATGGACGCGATCAGGCCTATACTAAACCTACTAAACGAACTACATATCATAGAAATTATCCTCATCATTATCCTTGGTAATCTATATTACACCAAAGAATTACTACAAGCTTGTTTATAAAGTACCTATAACAAAATAATCAAAACAGTAAATAATTACTGAATTAAATTACTTTTGCATTCAATATTTAGGAATTGAACTCATAATTTTGTTCTTTGGTATCCTTCTACTCATATTTATGATGCTCTTCTTACTGATGCCAAGTATAATTCGGACCATCATACAATACTCTCTTCTTGCAGACGTGGTCGTAATATGTATTTGCTTTGCGGGATGCAGATTCGTCTCTGTTGCAAATGTAAGTTTGAGTTAGACAGCTATTTGTTATGTAAAAGCTCCTGTGCATTGTATAGCACAAGTGCAATTTTTTTCGCTTCATCGGCAAATTGACATTGGTTAATTCAGTTATGTATTGCCAGCACAATATGGGACATACATACTACATCATGTCCGTCAGACAATCAGTCGGTCCGTAATCAATTATTTGAATTCGGCTTTGGCTTTCTGATATCGAAGCCTATTTAGGTTCTAAAGTAGGACGCGTTTGTTAGTAGGTTTAATCGACAAATGAGTCAGCGAGCGCCACTGGCGACACACGGGGAGATACCACTGTTTGAACGGTTTACTAAGAATTGAATAATGAAGTCCAATATTCCACTCGTACTACTTTCTCGGGGTTTACTTAAATGGAATCCGAAAGTAGCGCTAGTGTTATTGTTAACACAACAGAGAGGACTCAGAAAAATAAGAATCAAAATATGTACACATAAAATACCACCATATTCTCATGACCATTTATTTTTACTTTGCAGCACGTAATGGATATGCAACAACAAGATGAAGAAATTATGCGTATAATCCTCTATATAGCAGCAACAGTATTTTCATTATTATGTTTGAATATTGCTGGATAATATAAAATAATAAATAATAAACAACATTGTTCAAGTAGCTTCTGTCTTCGCCTCTTCATACACAATACACCTTAAATACAAATTATTCACGTTTATTTATTTATAAATAATTATTTTTGCAACCGAAAAACAGTCTTGTTTGCTTATTCAAAGTCTTAAAAAATACCAACTTGTTTTGATCCAATTCCTGTGAATTACAGCAAAGATATCCGAATATTCGGATATGGGCAAAGATATATTTGTGAACTAACTCCATAACATTTTCAGCATAACAATGTAATATTCAGCAGTCAATGCATGAAATTGTTCTCTTTTGTAGAGCACTACAAACGCAATCTGTTCTCAGGATTATCTAAATAGTATACTTTACTTTTCTTTGTTATTCCTCCGGTATTAAAAATGCAATACGATAGTGAAGTTAAATAAATCAAAATTGTAAAAATTAGACAAAAAGTTGTCTTTATTTAATATGTACAAAGATACATAATATTATAAAAACTTGCTGAATAATTTCTTAGAAATTAGCGGTACAGGGTACTCATTCTTCAATATGACCTTGGCTATTGTAAAGTTGACTGACTTTACTTTTCGGAAATGCACATACAATTCTCTACAAAAGGCTATTAAACTTTCCCGAGGTAGGTATTGTATTTATGTTTGTTTTCTTCTGGTTCTGGTATGCATAATTTTGTTTGTTGCTCTTTATTTGCTCAGAATTCGCAGTTTGCATTGCTGCTGTGCTTTAATGTGTATATTGTATCATTTTGAGAATCTCCCATGGAAAGAAACCGGATAGCGAAAGGCAGGCATATTGTAAATGGTAAAATGTAGTTCTTACTAGCTTTTTATTATGTATTTCTTAACTTCATTCCAATTTCAGCTAATAAGAAAAAAGTTTTCTTGGTTTCTACACACATTAGTTCATTTCATTCCCTTTCCTTATGGTACGTCAGTATTATTGTTATAATAATGTAAAATGTATGTACTACAGATGTATGGATTATATTTCGATTTACTGTAGCTGTAACTTTTCCTGTTGTTTTACATGCATGTAAATGTAAATAAATTTTACGTCTCACCCTAACAAAAACGAAGTGAATGAAACGGAGAGTGTATAGTGCACCGGACAAGCTAATAAAGAACAAGACTGACTGCCACAACTTTTCGCAATAAACATTAAAGGATAAAAACAAAGACACACATTATTCAAGTATTTAGTAGTGGTAGCATAAAGATCTTGGTAAGTATTAAGTATGTATGTAAGTAACTACTTTTCTAACACCAGTAGTGTACCCCACACTTACATAAATACAAAATCCAGATTATAAAACGTGCAAAGCGAAAGATAATGCAGAAGTTTATGTAAAAGGGTTAAGGTTAGTTATACTAAATCATCAAAACTTACGATTAGCCTAACTGTATAGTAACCAATACACCGCAACGGGGATGTTGATATTTTTTAGGAACTTTGGTATATGAAAAATATGAAGGATGAAGAAGAGTAGCAACTTCATGATCTCTGCAACATATAAGCCCGCCTTTCATTCTGATATGAACGAAAAGGACAGTTCGTAGATTAACAATTACCGTAAAATTCGGGATAACCATGACATGGGGGAACTTTGGAATATTGGTAAAGATTTCTTTATTTTTTTTAAATACGTTTTCTAAATGTATGAATATGTCAATATTTCCTCCAATACCGTGGGGGCTTATATTTTATGACCAACAAAAAGAAAGTTAATGTAATAATTTGTTTTTTTTTGTTTTTGAAAATTCTTACTAAATATGAATGAAAATCGTCGGAATAGTTCTTGCAGGACAAATTAGGATTCATTAGAAAATTTTTGAATGAAACGAGTGCACAGAATTAAATATTTCGACACAGGGAGCAATACTGGAATTTACGGTAGTTACAGAAAACATTTATTATGAACTGTAAAGTATACAAAACATGTATTAGGTAATATTTTCCAATTGCACTACTACTAATGGATTGACTTGGATTTGGATTGCCGAGAGATAAAGAAAATAAAATACTATAAGACGGGATAACGTATATGAACCGATGGGATATAGGATTATGCGATATTATTATTATTTGACAGGAGCCAGATGGAAAGTGGATGGGATGGACGTGAGGAGAACCGTAAAGAACTGTGCATGATTTTAGTAATTGGGAATTTAATGTCGAGTCGAGACTAGAGATCAGAAGAATAGCCCGGTTGAATGTTGAACAACTTGTTTTTCATCCCTGAATCTAAATTGTCTTATAGTTTCTTGTACTAAACACACACTATAGTAAGTATTATGCAATATTGTACTATCACATTACGTTTAATCTAATAACTATTGTTTTTACACACTTATAGGCATTGAAAGGCTGTTTTAAATTTTAAATTCACTTTTGTTTAGCAAGGTTCTATATTACTGTAATAAACGTAGTAATATATAATGTAGTATTATGCTACCGGTGCTAAACAGTTTTCAGGTGCCAAAACATTTTCAAGTAAAGAGTATTTGATAGTCTGTGTCTGTATGAATTATATGTAACGAAGTTTGTCGGACACTCAATCCTTGTCACTTCCAATTTAAAAGATCGTCAAAATCCCCATTAGCATTCCTTTTACGAGTTCGTAGAATACATTAGATAAAATATCATCATAACAATAAACAGACTCATTTTAATTGTTTGTATTTACGTAAATGACTTTATTGCATATTTCTATTAAGTTTAAACATCACATAGACACAATAACCGCGAACCCTAATATAAATAAATATATATAATCGCATAATCCATTCACCACATTTGTTGAGACAAATTGTTGAGCATTTAAGCAGTTTTAATGCCAACTAATTGTATTAGTATCTACCTATATATGACTTAACCAATTGCACGTACCTTTTTATATACCTACCAATAATACAACAAGAAGAGGGAAACACATCAGTCCAGTTATTTCACATCGCTGTAGACGTGCAAATTCGCCCAATCCCATTTGGTAACGCTGTAAAACAAAACAAGGTGGTCTTTAAAAAATGGATGCATGAGATATATATGGATAAAGTTTTAATATTGTGTAGATTCTTATTTTTTGCAGTATTCATGAACAATGAACATGAATGCTACTTTCGGATTACATATTAAGTAAATGGGCCACACGAAACTTTAACTTTGTGAGTTGAAAATAACTCGACTTCGCATTGACCCTAAGCTATCAAATGTCAAAAATTGATTTCAAAAACATCGACCCGTTCAAAATGTTTTGTATTAACAGACAGACATACGCTCGCATAATACTTATATTTGCGACGATACATAATAAAGTGAACAAAGGCCATGAAATCGACAAATTAGCCCTCATGTACACAAACTTAGAATGATGTCAAGCGTAAACTCACACATAAAGCTACCAATTTGTATCCCACAAAGAGATAATATATAATTCCTAAATCTGCTAGAATAGGATATTTTATCATCTTCTGAAGCAGCCAGAAGAAATATTCCAGCACCATCCAAAGAAAGACACAAATGCAGAAAAGAGTTACTGAGAAAAGTATTCCTAATTTAGTAAATACAATTATAAGTGATTTCCTTGTAATTTAATTATAAAGTGTTTTGATTATTTGATTGAATTTTACAGAATATACGAACTCATATAATTCGATGTAATTCTAAATAATTACCTATGAAGATACGAACTATGATATTTAGTTGAGCTAGCTCAGGTATAAGTTCACGTAGTAAATGTATAAACTCGTCCCCCGGCTGAGGCTGCCGCTGCCGCTGTGGCTGGCGGTGGAAACGTTCCATTATTGTATTCCGGGGATTTAAAACACGATTATCTGTCGGCTAAGGCAATTGAAGATAAAGTCATTGCGTATTATATAATTTACACAACATTCATTTACATTATTTATTGTTACTTATCCAGGCAAATCTTCTACCCCTTGTCTTGAGGACATCACCATAGACACTCAGATGAAATACAATAGGAGAAGAATTTTATTTTAATTTTAGTATAGTACAGTATGTATGCATATGTATGCATATTAGTAAAACATTGGCATCTAGAGTAAAAATCCGTCAATATTAAATTGACAATATTCATTTATGAAGCCAAAATGTAAGTACGTTAATTATTACAAAATTACAACGATGAAATAGTTTTAAAGATTTTTTGTTATATTTATTTATTTCAGCAGTGATTTATCAGTTTTTATAATGTATTACAAAAATTTGATGACATTTATGCAGATATTGGTACGCCTGCATAATATTACGCTCACATAGCATGCAGAGATTCAATATTCAATCCAAAATTATCATTAGCACTCCAATAATTGACAAATGTAAAGTAAACCACAATGTTTTCCATAAAAGTGTCTAAATTTCTAAATCCAAATTGCAAAAGTGATACAAATTACATATATCTTTGTAATATTATGCTATTTTGTAAATACCTGGTAAAATCAGCCTTAATAGGAAAGCTGTCCGTATTTGCCTCACCCTTACTTTTCAAGTTTTCCATTTTTCAATATATTTTGAATAGTTAGTATCAATCTATAATTAACACTGGCAACAATATAGTAATGCATAGATAATGTTTATAATTAATAATATATAAGTATAACGAATATATTAGTTAATTATGACATAAAGTTCTACTTTAATATAGTAAACATTTACATATAGTAAACAATGTACACAGTACATACGAAAACAATGATTAATATGTAATGTTGTTGTGTATAATGTACATTTATTTTTATCATTTTATACTATTCAATATTTAATTATCAGTGCTTTACATATTTATATAGTATAGTTTAATATTTAGCAGTAGATTTGTAAAACATGTATTTCCAGCAGTACATACTTTTACACATATTTGCCTTACTTACGTAGTAGTCAACAGTTTACTAAATTCATACTTTCCTAACTAAATTAAAGAATTACTAATTATAATCCATTTACTCATATTTACCATTTACATTGTACACACAACACAACCCAATCATCGAGTCGACATACTTGCTAACATGTACGAGTAGTAGTACCTGCGTGTAAGTACTAATAATATATATATTGTATTCATAAATCCAAATACAATTTAGTGAGTTATTTAGAACATAAAAATGTAAAGACGAATCCTAAAAATGACTTCTGATTTTAATATATAAATAAAATGCACTGCACTAGTGCAATTACCACTCACCCCCGATAATAATCATTCATTTGTGATTACGTGTGTAATTTTGCGAAATATAAAGACGTAGCGACGACCCATAATAATAAGAAAGCTCAAATACGATGAAAAAGTCAAAAATTGGCGTAAAAAGTAGATTATTATATATAAACGTATTTATGTATTACTAATTATTAACAGAGTAGATGCATGTAAATTCGGTAGTCTTACTGTAGAAATTAAAACCTTAGATATTTAAGAACCTTAGGCCCCGTACCCTTAAGGATGGCTTACTCGGTGATTTCATTATTGAATATACTAAACGATGGAAAATCACCTTTAAAGATTATTAACATGATTACCGTATTACAAATGTGGTCTTATCGCAGAAAAAGTGCTGAAATGTAAAATTGACATCCTTCTATCTCTAGATCTATATTTTTGATCTATTAGCTTGCAGTATTACACATGAACGGAAAAAAACTTCAAAATGTCAGTCTACAGACAAAAGGATACGAATTTTAAGAATCTTCATCCATACTTTTACATTTGGAATTCGATAAAATAATTTAACAAGACAATTTAACTATATTTGTATTTGTATAAGTAGATGGAATATTTGGACCGAGTAAGCCACCCTCCTCATAGTTAGAAGAGTACAATGGCAGAAGGGGAAGTACTTTAATATTACTATGTATGTAGATATATCATTATCTAGGATTAGAAAGATTTAATTATTAAGAACGATCTTTCTTAAAAGTTTTGTACAATATGAAGGCATGAGATTGCTATGTGTACACGAGTTTAGCTTAAATACACTAAATACTTATCTACATATAAGTCTAATATCATTATTATATATAAGTTACTTAATCATTGGAGTAACTGTACACTTGTTCTCAGTACTATTAATGTATGTAGTATGTATAGTATAGTATATTTATATAGTATGTATGTATGATTTGGTTAACTATGTAGTATATATTTTATTATAATTGCCTAAAAGCTACTTTTTCATTGAATCTGATTGTTGAGTTGGAAATAGTTCTTCATATGGAGGAGGAAGATCTTCGCTAGATTTTTCGTTTGTAAGTCTTTCAGGATCAGTTTGAGGAGGAGCACTGGGAGGTCTGTAAATTAACAAGAATCAATTAATTATCATTTTATCAGTCACTACATCATTTTATCATTTAATTATAATAGTAATGAATAGATGTGTAGATCAAGGGTGCTAGATTTCGTGGAACGATTGAAATGAGATCTACTCCAACAAATAACAAATATTATCCTTTCCACAGAACATCATTCCAATGCTTTGTGGCTCAAATATGCAAATAGAAAACGTGTACACATAATATTATTCATCATAATATTCCATAAGTAAAAATACTATATTCTTTTTATAACAAATGTTCTAAGACTGTATCTGTATAAATTGATTGAATGATACAATTGGATTGACAGGATTGATATGTACAGCTTGTAAAATTAACCATTTTTGAAGAAAATGCGCCCAACTGTCAATTATGAAAAGTGAAAACATCACAAAACCCCATAAGTATTGTAATTAACTACTTTTGGAATTGGAACAATTTTGGATAAAGCTACTTTTGGAAATTGGCCCACGATATAATATGCACGAAGTTGTCTCATCAAAAGAATTGGAAATTAAAAGCAAAATGCTTCTTAAAATAGGGCTTAATTTGAAAAATTGGATATAATTGAGACAAATCCCCCATACATCTTGGTTTCAGGACGGGTGTGGTTACCCTTTTAATAAATATATATGGTCCTGCAACATTGATCTGTTCATTACGTATTAGTAAATTGGAATAAAGAATGAAAAACAATTACCCAGCGTTGCGCGGGTATAATCCTAATGCCTCGTCGTACCGTCGATTTTGCCGAACTTTTCGAAGGCAGCAGCAAACGATGAGAACAAGGACAACGACTATTACTAAAGTGGCAATTGACGTAATGGCGAAGACATAAATAGAGATGGACCGATTATCGAAACTCTCCGTGTTTCTATTCTCGACTCCATTGCAATCTTTTTCGTCCGAGCCAAAATCGTCATCATTGAAGCCACAATTAATCACACCATCGCAATATAATGCGGAATTTATACACGAGCGTGTTCTTAATGATGAGCACTGTTTCTGACTGCCAATCCTCATTGCTGAGCTCGAACATTCTGTAAATCAAAATCCAAAGTCAAAATAATTAGCATAGTTAAATTATAAAAAAGAAATGCACACAAAAATTAACATTCCGTTAACCAACCTGAGTAAGCTGTAAAAATAAGCGACAGAGAAATCGCCTTTCCTTCATCTTCTGGCTCTTTGTCACCTGTTGCGAATGTGATATCCATTTGACCTTTATTATCGTAGAAGAATCTTGGACCAAGCAAGCGCCCAGGGGATTTTGAAGTGTCGGAAGAATCCACTTCTCCGCAAATTTGTCCCGTCTTGAGTCCATCATTTTGTTCAAACTAAAAATTTCATGAAAATCCATTAAAGCTTTTCAAAATCGTATTTTTGTCATTATTTGCAAACAATCATCATTGTTATATTATAGTTAATACCTTAATGTAATCTTGACAGTTAAATGAATTTGCTTTCTTTGTTCTTAGGTGCATTTCTTGGATAATGACCATGACTCCATGATTACTAGGAGCTGACACTTGGAACCGGCAGCGGAAGTTTAAAAATCCAGCCCACATATCGGGCCATCTTGTAAGTCTTACTTTTACGGTATTATTTTGAAAGTTTCCTAAGCGAATTTTCTTCTTGGCGAAATTACCGAACGGGCCCAATGATGCACTCGAGCATACTTCTGGACTTTCAAGGTATTCTGAAATCAAAAAATTAATTGTTCAAAACCAAATCTACTGACAATTAGTTTACATTTATTCGAAATCTGAATTTAAAGTCAAAACTTAATTTTAATGTAACAAATGTTTTTGTTTTCATTTAATGTAGACAGATAGGTAGAACGTAGAACGTTATTTTACTTTGGTTATAGATATATTATGTCTAAATAGGAACAATATTGCATAGCGCATAGGAACCTAATATATCTTTGCATACTGAATTTTATGCAATTATCTAAGTACATAAACATTTCTATAAAAAAGCCTATAGGTGCATATTATTTGGTAGACATAATATGGTCTATATTGATCTTCGACTTCATTTATTGTCGCAAAAATGAAAATTATATACTTAAGCTATATCTAATGCAAAACCATAAATCCATAATATCTGTAATATGCGTTCTAAATAAGAATAATACACAACAACAAGGCATTCTATACTCCAAATGTGTCTGTAAGTGTAAAAATTTAGTAATTCAACTACAGTAATACCATAGCTTGTTAATTTATATTTAATTATCTGGTACATATTGGTACTAGTACCATTACCATGAAGGTAAATACTCTCTACTCTCTATATTCTTTAGCTAGGCAATTAGTATAAATAATAATCCTTCGGAATACTTAAAGGATACTCTACACTCTAGTCTAATACACTGCTGCATGCAATTCAAATCTTCATAATGCATTTCCTAGAAGAAAGGTTAAAGTTAAATGAGATATAGACCATAATAAACGAACTACCATAAACCATAGTGCCATTATTACTACCATCGTTAGAAAATTGTGGTGTGTGGTAAATGTTTGTAGTAAAAACACCTTTGTGAATTTGTGAGCAATGTCAGAGAGAGAGGGAGAGAGTTGATGAAATGCTGCAAACTACAGACAACAGAACAGCACTACTACAATATAGACGTCATGTCTTGGTTCTTTATGATAAAGATAACATTTGTACTTCTTGCTTGAGTTAACTACGAAAGTGAGTATTATTATTATTACCGAAGAGTTTCTACTGATAACGTTTACATGTACAAGCATTTGTGAGTAATAACTTAACTATTTGAACCAGCTACTAGCTACCAGCTAAAACATGCATTGTTATGATTACAGCTATAAAGACTTCAGTTTGTTTACATAGTAGTTTTTATTAAAATTAGTAAGAGTCAAGTTTGAGTAGCAGACTTGTTAGGTTAATGCCTGCATTAGAGCAATAAGAAGGCATACACGCAATGGGAATCAATAAATTGATAATAATAATACAGTTCTTCTTCAGGTACCCTGAACTTTACTGTATTACAATTCCAAGTGTAATTAACGCTTTTCCGTAACAATGCATTTTTGCAATGTAAGCAAAGTTGAATTCTAACTTCATTCGTAACTATTTGTATAGCTTAAGATAATTCCAAGAATTCTAATTATTATCTTGGAATTGTTATTTAAATGGTACTTAATCTGTGGTACTACAAGTAAAAGTAAGTGCAAAATGTGAACTAATTTGCAATAAAATAACTTTTCTTCAATGTCAATCTGTCGGTACACATATTAAATCAGTGGAATTCCTTCATCTCATCATTAGGCGAATTTATAACCTAATAAAAATGTTCCTGCTAATCTCACCACACCACTCGTCCTCAAATTGCATTTCAAATTAATTAAATTCCATTACAGTACGTGAATGACATGATTGGAGGGAAATGGGGTACAATTACAATAAATCTCATCCCTTACTATGATAAATTAATTGTAATTGTACAAAAAGTGCAGTAGCAAAGTAAAGTTACAGACAGATATTGGATACAAGATCAACACATGATAATGCAAAACTGTTTCCCAAGGACATAGCAATACAGTACGAATAATTAGGCGATGTGTCAATGCAAATGCTAATTAATATAAAATACCTGCTGATGAAAACAAATTCAAATTGAAGGATTAGAGGTACTAATTTATGCAATTTATGTCACACATGTTACGTTTATTTTTGTTGTGAATCTCATTTATTGCAAATTCACATTGTCATTAAACAATTAAGTGATTTTGCAAGTAAATGACAGACAGTACTAATAAAATTAAATGTGAATTGTATATAATTTGTCCTTTGATCATTCTGCTACCTAAAAATATATGCATCTACCTAAATATTTGTAATTTATTTCGTACATATACATCAGCATACCAGATAATGTCCAAAAGAGCCCAGCATATTTAAAGGCAGAAAGGTACAGCCCATAGGTACGTGCTATATGTACCTTTTCTCCTAACCTTCACATTTCATACGAATTACAGATATGTTGATGTTCATTTGCTAATTTCAAATATAATTTGCAATTTTTTGCAACTAGACTAGCACGAGATAGACATATACATAGCATAAATATTTAGGCTCAGAAGTGTTATCTTCTTTTAGAATGTCTACTTACTAAGAGACCAAAAATACATAAAAGTGGCTACAATAATTTAAAGAAACATCAGTAAATCTGTAAAAACTTTAACTGATCACAATGGATAAGACCTAAACCCTTATACACATAGTCGGTAAGCATATGGTTTGTCAGCAGATGTGCTGTTCGTACGTAAAATGGGATCATGAATCTGCTTATATTGTCCCTGAAGAGGAAAATATATGCATAATAATTGACATTGAATTGTTTGCAAAACGTGACCTACATTTTTAATACGTAGCTCACGGCACATCCCTTTGGTTTTGTTGGATGTTGGACACAATTTCTCTTAATTCGCAATTCGCATATAGCAGCTATACGTAAATAGGTACACTATACTACACTACACTGTGTACACGTACAGCAGATCATACTATCTTTCTCATCTTCACTAAATGAGGACAAAAGTAAATACTATCACTATCATATTTAAGTGAGAAGATATTTTGCACTGTCAATTCTCTACTACCTAACTAATGTAGGTAGGTATTTACTTCTTTTCATCTCAAGCAACAATTGTCTACATCAAACATTAAAGAATTAACAAATCACTGTTGTCCATAGAATCTAATTATAATATGAATATCCGAAAAATTGCTACACAGAATTAAAAATCGTAGGGCAGTAAAGATTAATTTTTGCTTAAAAACAATGTTTGAAGTCTCCAATGCAATGCTTCTGCCAGGTCAAGTCTAAATACATTGCTGAGTTATTGCACTTATACACAAAATGACAAACGTGAGTTCAGTAAACTGAGTAAACACATAAAGATATCTTAAACTTCCTACTTTCTTACTATATTTGTAGGTAGTACATTACATACTCTTGCTAACATACTATATATAGTAGCATATATGCTGATAATAATGCTAATATGAAATGTGAATGGCAATAATGGCAAATAGTAAAGTAGCAAATAGTTTATGTAGTACATAGGTACCTCTACCTAGCTAGTTGTACCTCTGCTCTGCGATAAAAAGAGCCAATCTACGTCATCTCAACTTTCTTTAGTTTCTCTGTACTGTACTATAAAACTGCATCCGGATCTTGTCTTGTTCTTTCTGTCATGTGATGTGACTGACATATTTACAGTTTACAATTGCATATTATCTGAAATTGTTATTTAAGTACCTACCTTTATAAAATACAACTTAATGATACTATGCGTACTAGTACTAACTTAATTGTATTTAAACAAATTCTGGGCTAATATATTCAGCACTAGAGTATATTAAACAAAAGGATTGTTTTATTGTGGTTTAATAAACAAAAGGATTGTTTTATTGTGGTTTAATAAACAAAACTGGAATTTCTAAGGGAAGAAATAAAATTCAAATTCACGTCAATGTTAACTTGCACGGATTGTGTACAATTCGTGAGTGCTTCATAAAACAAAACGGGACTTGCTTATTAGTGCATTTATTTTACTGCAAGGAAATTAGGATCAGAGTGACATGACACCAGAACCAAAACCAGACCACACGATTAAGCATTCACGTTTTAGTTCTTAACTTCGGGAAAATTAATTAGTTTGGCTTTAATTTCATTTATATGTAAACACATGATCTACAGTTTAAAATCTTGTGGTTTTCTATAGGTAGGTCATTGGAATGTACACAAATGACGCTTAGTATTTCCCCTTTGAGTAGGTTAAATCGGGTAAGACAGTTAAGTAAATATTAATTTATGTCATAACCACGAACTATCTTAAAGGAAATGTCAAATAATAATCATAGCACCTACTTATGGTTGGGAATATTCATTCTAAAGGATATTAAAGCAAAAACTGAGTACATTAGATACCTACAGACATAGTAAATTACAATAGTGTACAGTGTACAGTGTACGTATATGTATGTAAACTTATGCAGTTTGCTTTAAAAAACGTATTACTGTAATGTAAATGGTAGACGTAATAAATTCCACACACAAAAGACACAAGGTTAATGTCACACTCTCAGACTAACAGTCGAGTCGTATCGTAAAAGTAATCCAGGCTACTAGGTGGGCAAAAATGGTCAACTGCAAATTCAAACTGACATTCGTCACACCATAACCATAACATAACAATAACGTTCTCATTATCTATGTATCTTAACTCAAATCGGATAGAATTAACACACAATTACATCACACCGTACCACAACACACCAGGATACTAATTGTCGCTGAATGTTTATACTGTTTGTAGGTGACGGACTTGTCCCCATAAATTATTGTGTGGTATACGGTATACCAAGACCAAAGAATAGTCCTTGCTACTATATAAGTGGTTTACATAAAATCGGAAACATTATAACGAATAAGATTACTAGCTTACTTAATGTATACGCACATTTTGCAAGAGAGTTTATATTATAATGGAAAATTAACCTTTGAGCTTTGTTCCAGAGAAATCATAATAAGCCGTTGATTTTATGTTTCCCTTTGTTTTAATGAGAATTTCTACAATGTGTACTACAATGTAATTGTAATATAAGAAAAATTATGCCTTCATAAAATTATATAAAGGAAAGGTTTATGGCTCTTAATATTTTGCATCCTATTTTTATTGGGCTGAGCAATATATCACCTTATTATTACTTGTTTACCATTAGTATCAAAGGGAACGGTCATTTTTTGGCAAGAGAATATCTATTGTTGACAATTTCTATAAACGTTTACGAAGTTCAAGCAAATGGAATTTTGTATAACAATGCGTTATAATTTCTGTCTTTATTAAGTATAGTATATGGGCATCCTCCTCTTGGTATCAGTACCATTAGTGAACCACTTTTATATTTACAACAGGAAAGGAAATAAAGTTTCCCTATTCACGAAATAGGACAAATAAGCTATTCAGAATCCTACATCGTTTACTTTTGATCTACATGATCTCTTTGTTGTTGTTCTTAAAGATTTCAGTACTTTGCAGCTTTGGCTTGAATTCAGTATAAATGCTTTGGGTTGTCCTGACAGGGTGATCTTAGCCCTACATGTCTACTTTAATCACGCTTTAGTCAACAACAAACAGTTTAACTGTTCTCATTGTTCAAATTGTCTTTCTCTTCGGATGAAAAAGATAAAATTAGTAGGTAGGTAGTTTGTCTTGTTATAATACTTGTTAAGTTGAGTCAAGAGGAATTGTCATTCTATTTATCTATGAAATAAGTCCCGTTAGTCAAAGTCGAAGTCAAGTTATACTGCTTTTGTGAATGACAGGTAAGTAGGCATTCAACTGAAGAAGGGAAGATTATTTTTTAGGAAGAAATACACAAACATATTTGTAGAATACTTTTTACTATGTTTTTGGATATTTATTACTAAGATCATTGTATTAATGTGCCATCAGTTTAATCCTTCATCGTCACGCAAACATTCAACATGTAATACAATAATATTGAAATTAAATATCAATAGATGCGTACTCAGCATTCTAGTCTCTTTATGTATGTAGCATGGAGTTAATATACAACGCAGAAGAAATTTAATCTTTATCTTCTTGATATTAAATTCTTTCCTTTCTTCGTATTGTATTTTCAATTGCAAGAGATGCCCAATAATGTTCAATATACACTACAAATCCGTATTGATATACATCGTCGATTATAATTGTTGAAATATAACTGTTTACATACACAAATAAAATTGGTAAATCTATCTATTTTGCCTATTTGCTTGTTAAGAAGGAGACAGATGTCTAAAAATCCCCCTCTATCATTAAATTATTTAAATCAGTTCACAATTGCATTTAATTTATGTAAATGAACTGGAAATATATTTCCTATTTTCCATAATGCTTCTTATGTATGTTCCTGTTCATTAATTAGCCGTAAGGCGAAAAATGCCATCATATATCTAAAGCTAAATAAATAAACTGCTAATGTACTTTGTTCTTCGTTAATCTAACTTCCTTTTAGCCTGTCAAGGGTATCTTACTTTTAGAAGTTAGACCTTTCCTGTCCTTACTAAATTTTGATTGTTAACAATTTTCTTCGCATTGCACTGCACTGTTTGTATTGTACAGTGCACTAGTATGTACATGTATGTATGTATATGTCAATGTATGTATGCACAAAGGTACAAAAACAAAAAATGTAGGTCCGAGAGGGACTACGGCCTACAACTATATACAGTACAGTGAAAATAAAATGCATTGTGTTCTGTTTACCTTCTTTGTGTGTAACATTATTTTGGTTGAAAGATTTTTTTCAAAAGAAATATCAAGCTATGTATTTAACCAACTAACCTTTACCTTTGCAATGTATTAAACCTACTCACCACCATAACACATTTTTAAGGTTTTAGCTTTTCTGCATTGCATATCTGTTTGTTGTTTACCTAATAATAATACCGATGAGGTTTTATAAACATCAACATACTTATATATATAATATATATTTGTTGCACTATTACTTACTATGATTACTCCACATTCATGTGATTACTAGGTAAAGATATAAAACTAGAATCGGATCGTGGGTGGTTTAGCTTATTTCATGCTTCTATATGATAATAAGTACACTTTGTAAATAAATAAGGGTTCTACTTACTTATCTGCACGATACTTGTTATATGATCTAATGTAATGTAATCTACCACACTTTGTTTACTATGGGAAGCCCTAATTGAAAAATTAAACATTATGGTTATTTATAAACAAGAGTTATATAGTGCAATTGCACGTCATTAATACGTACATGTAAAAATAAGCAGCAAAGCTGAGCAATAACAATAAACAATACTGTGAAACCATAACTAAACATAAGTATTAGATATTTTGTTTTTATTAAGCTACAAGCTACTCATCTGCATTGCTCTATTCAGTCTTGTTCTTGTTACAATAATAAAAGTACATCATAAACATAAGAGCTACGTGACTATACTTATACTCGTACTTACTTAAGTTAATTCGCAAAATCATTTTTACACATCTGAGTAGGTAAGTGTACTAAAGAAAAGAGAAGATTACTCGTTACTTGCCCTGCTCTGGTTTAATCTTCATATTATATTACTCTATCAGACAGCAGAGCATATTTGAAGCGTAACAAAATGCAACATCAGATGATCTCTTTAAGAAAACCTTGTAGAATTATCAACGTGCTAGACGAAAATTATTTTTTATGGTATTCTTCTATTGTGTACGGTTTTATGGTAAGTAAAGTACCTACGTGTCTGTTTATATTTTAAGTATACTTATGAAAACGAATGGTATTATCGTATTTATGAGATAGTATTGGCATTGACTGCGTAAACATTAATATTCAATGCAAACAATTAAAATCGAAAAGTAAACTATCTCTAGTTACTACTACTACTACTAGTATCTCTACTAGTTTTATGTAGTAAATCAATCTTCTTGGTAATAATAATACTGTATTCTGAATATTAATTAATTTTGTTATCATCAATGTGTCATTATTAAAGATGATGAATTATAAACAGAACAGAACTCATAAATCGATTCTATTACTATAGCATGTAACCTTCCTTCGAATTTTGGTTTATTATAGTTGCTTAAG